>ML822425.1:1927-17410 GCA_009831015.1 Picea engelmannii
ATAACTACTTTAGAGTCTCCTACAACCATTAAATGATCTATTCAGATTCTTTTAGCAAAAAAGAGGAGGCTCCAAAGCCCCAATATCTTTGCTTTGATATTATTACCTTCACCTCCTATAAAATAGGCTTTGTAAACATGATACATATTTAACTTGAGAAACACTCCAATTCCACACATACCTCTAGAAGCAACACCATCAAAGAATATGATAGTAGTGTTATCAAAATAAACAGGGAAAAGGATATAATCCATCTTGTCTCCATCACTGCTCCATGCAAGTTCTTTTATTTCCATTATTATGTTTGTGACAATCTGAGCATCATTTCGAGATAGGTATTCAAATAAAATTTTGTTCATGTATTTCCATATTCCCCAAAGAACTAGAAAGGGAATATATCTCAGATTGGGGTAAACCATTTCAACAGATTATCCTGTAAGGATGGACAGTCCCAAGTACCCGAAATCTTCATCATACTGAAAATAACTTTCCAAGTTCTCTGTGTATATTCACACTAGATGAACACATGTAAGGAAGTCTCTTCATTTCTAAGACAAAAGATACACATCGAAGGGCCTACCCTTCCCCTCCGCTTATAGTTTTCACCTGTGAGGATACAATCCTTCAGACAAAGCCACATAAACATGATAATTTTTTTAGGAATCTTAATTTTCCAAATAGCCTTATACCACCAAGTAGGATCATTCGAAAGGTTTTGATAAACAAGAGAATCATATGCTAGACCGGTTGTCATTGAACCTGGGGATCTATTCCATGACCAGACTATTCTATCATTTTCATTTGACAGAGTTATTCCACTACAACGAAGAATGGTATGGAAATCTGACCATTCCAATGCTAAGTCACCTGTAAGTCCAAGGTCTTCAACCTCGATCCAAGCTTGAGATGCATCGGGAGAGGAATTTTATGGAGCAAAAACTTAAGCAATGGAGAATATATGTAATCCATTGAGATAATGTATTAAAGAATTTGATAGTCTGTACATCGAGTTGCAACCAATGAATGGGTCCAGGCCTATCATGGCCCTCTTACCACACCCTACCGACCATGCCAACCACTTTTTAATTAGAGGGATAAAGCCTAGGAATTTTTTCCATATGTTGGATGCCACAGGAAAGATATATGATTATGAGTGCAGCCAAGAAATCACATCTTTTCCTTTTAAATATTTTTTCCTTGTGATCGAACTCCATAGTCTAGATCCAAACAATCCCCTCCAACAAGATTTTTATGACAGAGCTTGTGCAAACCAAAATAGGTTCTGGATACCCCAACCCCCTAGAGGTTTGGGTCTTGCAATTTTACTCCAACTAGCCAAGTGTAGGCCAATATATTTATTTTCTCCCCTCCATATGAACCCCGAGATAAGTTGTTGGAACTTGTTTATAATCGAAGAAGGGACCTTTTCCAAACTAAGCTAGTAAACAGGAAGATTTTGTAGTATAGATTTTGCTAAGATTAATCTACCTCCCAAGGAAAACCATCAATAATTCTAGTGTCCAATATTTTTCTCCACCTTTTGGATCAACCACATCCAATCACTAACCCTGTAGTCATTTTCTTTAATAAAGAAACCCAAATATTTCATACCTTCCTCCAAATTATGGATACGGATATTAAAAGCCTCCTTTAACCTTTGTTCCAAGTGGGAATCAATATTTTGAGCAAGAAAACATGATTTATGACAATTAAAATCCATACCTAAGTCCAAGAAAAATCTAGATAAAAGAGAATTGAAATAAATCTAGTCTTCATACTTCCCCATACCCATAATAAGTACATCATCTACAAAAAACAAATGGGATATGATAACTCTTGTGGCCACCTTTATTCCTTGTAATTTACCCTCTGAACAAGATTTCTTCAGAAGTCTACTGATAATTTCCACTATCAAAAGGAATAGAAGTCGTGAAAGAACAAGATTTCTTCAAAAGTCTACTGATAATTTCCACTATCAAAAGGAATAGAAGTGGTGAAAGAGGGCATCATTGCCTCAACCCTCGATGACTTTTAAAAAAAATTGTTGGAAAACTGTTTACCAAGTTTGCAAAGTTGGCACTAGAAACACATGTCATTATCCACTAGGTGACCTCCCATTTCAAACCAATATGAATCAGCATTAACCTAAGAAAATTCCAACTCACCTTATCATATGCCTTCTTTAAATCCAAGTTAAGTATGATCGAATTCAATTTCTTTGTCTTAGTAGTATGTATACATTATTGGGCTATCCCCACAACATCAAAAATCAATCTGTCTTTAAGGAAGCTGAACTATTCAATTGAAATACAAGAAGTCGACTTATCCTTTATCTCGGTAGCTATGATTTTTATAATGACTTTATAAACAAAATTACAAAGGGAAATAGGTATGTAGTCATTGAAAGTGATAGGTTTATTCACTTTGGGTATGAGGGTAATAAAAGTAGCATTCAATGCTCTAGGAATATGTCCTTTGGCCCTAGATTCCTCTATAGCCCCTAGTAATTCCTCTCCCATGAGATCAAAGAATAAATGAAACAATTCATGTGACCACCCATCCGGCTCGGGACTTTTGTCCCTAGGCATCCTGCTAACCACTTCTTCCACTGCCTTAAGAGTGGAAGGATTTCCTATATCGTCACTTTCATCATCTGTAAAAAAACCTGGGAACCTCTTTAATTACATTGATTTGATTGAATGTGTCCTCAAGTTCGATTTCTTTATACTAAGCTTTAAAATTATTTTAGGCTACCGCACTAATCTCTTTATAAGATGATTTAATGCTACCATATTCATCTGAAATATCCCAGATAGTATTATGGCTCCTTCTATGTGTTGAAAATATGTGGAAGAATTTGGTGTTTATATTCCCTTTCTCAAGCCATATTTCCCTGCTTCTTAGTCTCCAAGTGGCCTCTTCTATTTCTAAGATCTGTTCCTTTCTTTTCTTTAAAGAACTTAGAAGAGAAAAATCTATAGGTGTGAAAATATGTGTATGACACCTCTCGAAGACTTATGTCATATTTTGTTCAATGTCCTTTAGTTCATAGTGTAATTTTTTCTTTTTGTCCACTTGCCACTAAATAATCGCTTCCTTTAATTTCCTCAGCTTAGCACCAAGTAGCATTATAGAAGAAGGATCATTCCAACTGTCCATGGAGTGCCAAATGGCTTGAACGAAAAGTATAAAATATGGATCAGTCAGCCAAGAACTGTTGAACTTAAAAGGAGGCGTCAGTTTGTGGAAAGTTTCTTCAATTTGCAAATAGATCGGATTATGATCTGATAGATTTGAGTTAACAACCCATGATCTAGTATTTTTCAAACCACCTAGAAAACTTTCATTCACAAAGAACCTGTCAAGTCTTTTAGAGATTCCATCCAAACCCGATTGATCGTTTCTCCAAGTGTGCGCCAAGTGGCTTGGCTAAAGGTCCACCAACCCTGCAAAAGTGAACAAATTGGAGAAATATTCAGACAAGGGAACAACTCTAGCCAGAGCTCCCCACACCTACCAAGGCGACAGAGTTAAATTTAGGTCACCTCCCTTAATTAAACTTTCCTCTTTCAGAAAACCGCCAGGGATTGCCAGAAAGACTCTTTATCCTTATAAGGAGCATAGCAGTTAAGAAATTTCACATTGCGTGATATGTATTTGATCTTACCTTCCAGTAAAATCCCTTTAGTGGTTCCATAAGAACACAAGTTAGCGCTAGAAGGGTTCCATCCTGATATTAAACCATCTGATCGACCATTTGGATCAAGTGCTACACAATTCCACAACAGACATTGTAGAAAGAATATTTTCTCCTTTTCACCATCAACCAAGGTTTATTGGAAAAAGATCATATATGGTTTCACCAAGGATAGAAGATGCTTTAGGGAAGAAATTTTGGAAGGGCCCCCAATCCCTCAAATATTAAGGGAGAAAATGATCATTAGAAACCATCCAAGGATGACTAACATGCTCTAAAGGCCGACAAAGAATACAGGGCATCACACAATGACTGAGTAACAGGAGGCAAAGGGGAAAAATGCGCCAACCCTCTTTCTATAGCCCCAAAAACCTTCTTGTTATTATGTGTGCAGGGTTTCTTCCTCGGAGTTACATTAGACCCGTCACTAGCAATGGGGAGATTTTGGAAGTTATTTGAGATAGTAAGGGGGGAAGAAGACCTCACATCATTAAGGGAGACTATTTTTCCAGGTGGTAAAATGATATCATTAGAGGGGATAGTATTCTTTCTTAGTATCCCATGACCCATAGTAATATCAGTAGAGACTGGTGTATTATGAACTTTACTCATCCCACCAACATCAGAACACTACCCACACATAGGGTCTAAAATGGAAGGGGGAGGTCAACAGAAGGATCAGTGGAGGTAGCACCCAGGGGAGGAGAATCTAAGTGATGTTTCTCGGTGGAGACTCTCTGGATAGGGGGAGATCCATACAAAACCTCTAACCCCAACCCAGAAGACCCTACTAGCTTTTCGAATTTTTTCATTAGAAAGTCCCAAAAATCTCCAAACCCCAACTTTCATTTCCTCTTAGATAGTTAATCTCATCCATGGAGAGCTTACTGAAATAGGAAGGGAAGAAGATTTGCATCTTACCAATAAAAAATTCCTTATCAAAAAGTTATGTCTAAAGGTGCTCTGAGAGGGAAATTGAAACTCCACATTGCACATCCAGGGAGCAGGGTGTTGCATCTAGGATTTGAATTTTGAAAGAGAATTTTGATTTTAAATGATCAGTTTGCCAACAATGGTGACAACGAAACGACTCCCTCTAGTAATCCATAACTTAGCAGAAGGTGGAATCACCTATAGATATTTCTATTTCATCAAGTAGTCCCAGGTCCAATTCAATATCAACTAAGACCCAAGCTAAATGCTTGTTGTTCCAACATAGCGCTTGGTCATCATAAAAAACAAAATGGCCCACTGATTTTGCAACAGCTTGGAAGATTTTCAAAGACCAGAACTCTATGGGGAAATCAGGGAGAAACATCCAAAGATATCTCTTAGTGAAATATTTGGACAAGGGGTTGAGTCTCAGAGTCCAATGCATGAGCATAAGTATGTGCATAAGTATGCCTCGTCCAATGATCCAAGGAGAATCCAATATTTTCAATAAATCACCCTCATACAGAAAGTGAAACACAATCTAGTGATTGGAAAGGAGACTAAACCGAGGGAAGTATCCCACTAAGGGCTTCCAATATTTCTAGACCCAGTCATTCAAATCCGCCTTACGCATCTTGGCATAGTAATACCAAGGAATTTGTAGCTTAGCTAGATTCCCTATCCATAGCCACATCACTAACAAGCATACAATTAGGTTTAGACTCCTGCACCCATTAGCATTTTCTTTTCCGATGACTACGAGCTAAACCCCCGACGGATCTGTTCAGACCTGCACCTCTACCATACGGACATGGTTTTTTCTCAAATACATCCACAGAACTATCACCGGGAGGATAACAGAGATCAGAAATTCCCCCTTGCAATGAACTAGAGGTGTTAAGGCACTTTTCCCCACAGGATCGTGTGCTCTTCATGTGGACCTCCCCGGATTTGTTGCCACCTCTACTAGCCAGTGAGACCCTATTGTTAAATGGATAGGATGGATGGAGGGGAGAAGGTAGTGGATATGACTCCCAGGACGGCTTTCGCAGACAATCGTTAATAAGATGATAGGAGTCATTAGAGAGGAATAATCCTTCCTTGGCCCAAAACTCATCTTCCTCATCCCACACCAAGTCCATCGAATCTACCATACCTGCAAAAGTGTGGACGATCTACCACCTATGATTTATATCCTACTAGGGTTCTCGGCTGAAGTGTCAACCTCTACAACATCTCGGATTCCCTAACCTGTAGAAACCCTAAAACCTCCTATCTCTACCCTAGCACATAATAATGTCTTATATAAAGAGGAAGAATGTTATTCATTGTTATCATTTTTATGTGTGTCTAAGTAGCATAATCAATAGCCCAATGAAGGTCTTATGAATTGAACTCAAAATGAAAATGTATGGTATTTAATATACACATACAAAATTTTAATTTTAAAATAAATTATATAATTTCAATATTTAGTAGATAATTTTTTTATTTTCAGATAATTGGGTTTAGTTCAAGTTATTGGAAAGAATGATAATTATCTTCTTCATCTAAGTTTAATTTTTGCAAGTGACATATTGAATTATTAATGAATATATTGTTGTAATGACTTCAAACTCTCTCGAAAATGAAAAAAAAATACAAACAAATAGTTATCTTATAAATCTAAAAATTGAAAAAAATATAATTTGGTAAACCATGATCAAATTCATATAATCAACCAACCACCGCTATGAACAATATGTAGACGCTTGCGTTGATCTATAAGTCAAACAATTTTGGAAATTCACTTGCAAATTCTAAATAAAGGAAAGGACTTCTAAAGTTTCATTAAATGATTGTTGTACAACATTATATAAGCCAATGGCTTGGGGTCACAAAAGTAATGGTGAAGTGGTGCATTGCCACCTTTATTGGGTGTAGGAAAATATTTTTTGGTGCATTGCCACCTTTATTGAGTGCAGGAAAATATTTTTTTGGTAAATAATAAATGGTTTTGTTTAACTATTCTATAAAATGGATTTTTTCGCTGAAATTCGACAATACAAATCTACACAAAATCACTATTTTTTTGTTGATTAAAAGATAGTTTTGAATGCAAAAATGGATTCATCATGCTGAAAAACCCTTGGGGTACTCGGATTATAAAGAAATAATCACTCAAATCTGTGGATCTAACAATTTTTTGCCAAAAGAAAATGTCCCTGAAAAAAATCGACGGAAAACATTCATTTCGTAGAACGTTTAGCATACATAATAAAAAATTGGGTAAATATATTTTATTTAAAAGAAAATTTGAGTTTTTATATTATTTTAAGAAAAAAAATTAAAAATGTGTAAAAATATAATAAATATTCAGATGTCATTTTAATTATAAATAAATAATAAAGTATATTTTAATATAAAAATGTTTGTTGATGTTGATATTATATATTCTTTGGAATAACAAAATATGTTAATTGTTCAAGACTCTCCTAACAAAAATTAGTTATTGATGGTTATCCTTAATACTAATTGACAACTAAGTTATAGGTAAGTTATGATGGATTTTACCACTTTTATAAAAATAAATAACTAAGGTTGACTTATCCTTTTTTATATTTTATTAACTGGTTTTATTTCAAAGTTTAAAATATCCTTTAAGCGTTGTATTTCCAACTTCTATAAAGTTTATATAGAAAAAAATGGTCTCAACCAATATAAAAAAAATTATCACTAAATATGCAAACCTTCTTTAAAATGTAAAAACTTAAAAAAAGATTTGTTCCTCGAGGGATTTGATCTCTTTCTGTACATAATAAATTTGGAGTTAAAATGGTTTTATGTTGTTTTTTTGACATTATGTTTCTCCTATTTCTATTTGCATTTTATTCCATTAAATCGACTCTACTTGTTTGTTTTGATTTGAAATATAATTGACACTAATGACTCCAACCATAATCCTCTTTTGCTAGATGAGGACCTTGTTTTAGCTAACAGTTACAAAAGAAACTTTGAAGACCTGATCAAGAATTTGTTTGGCACTAATTTAATCAAGCTATGTAGTTCTCAATATTTAATAATTTTCAATGATGTAAGGAAGTGGCCAAATTCTAATAGGGTGACTTGTATCCATGGACTAGGTAGCAGAGTTGTTGTAATATACCAGATATAAAAAGTATGCAGAACAGAAATAAAATGCTAGATATGGCAGAATAACAGCAATATAACCAGAACAATCACCACAATAACACTGAAATGATATACGAATAACAACAGAAATAACACTTTGATTCTGAGAGCAATGTTCACGGGCCTCTTCGAGGGGGCAACCTCCAGTCGAGCAAAGATCTATTACAATAATATCCAAGCTAGGGTTCTCATACCCTCGACTCCTATTTATACTAAATATGTCTATCAAAAGAAGCATCTAGAGGAAGATCCTTCTAGAAGCGGAAGCTTCTATTAGGTCTTCGTACATTTGACTTATTCTATTTTATTGCAAGGCCTTATTAATATTGACCTTTATTACATCTGAATATATTTTTCTACCTATATGCGGGTTAGGACCCTAACATGTCCTCCCCCTTAAAAACGACCTTGTCCTCAAGGCTTGAGATGTGGAAATTGTTGCAGAATGGTAGTTGGTTCCCAGGTGGCATCTGCTAGATTTGTATCTTTCCACTAGACTAACACTTCCTTGATAGTTCTTTGATGCAGGCGACGCTCACGCTGGTCCAAAAATGCTTGTGGATGTAGCCAAATGGATGCTTCTTCGGCTAACTCGGGAAGGTTGGTTTGAATTTGGCACTTAGTTCCAATCACCTTCTTTAAGCATGAAACATGAAAAATAGGATGTAGCATCGAATGACTAAGCAAAGATAACTGATAGGCCACCTGTCCCACACGCTTGAGAATAGTATAAGGACCATAAAATTTGGGCACTAGCTTTTGACAATGCTCAACCTTGAGTGAATTTTTCTTGTAAGGATGTAGTCAAAGAAACATTTGATCCCCTTCTGCAAATTGACGTTCAGAGTGACCTTGAATTGCTTGTTGCTTCATGCGATTCTGTTCCATGAACAAATTATCTTTGAGGGTACGAAGAATAGCCTCTCGAACTGTAAGTGTTTGGTCAACCGCCTGGACCTTCGAGACACTAGGTAAGTATGAGATAACTAAAGGTGGCTTCTATCCATATACCGCTTCAAAAGGAGTCATGTGTGTAGTTGTATGGTATGAAGTGTTGTACCACCATTCAACTAGGGGTAACCATTGAGCCCACTGATTTTGATTTTCCGAGGCAAAACACCTCAAATATGTTTCCAAACACTTGTTGACAACTTCTGTTTGACCATCAGTTTGGGGATGATAAGTTGTGCTGAGATGAAATTGGGTGCCTTGTAGCTTGAACAGTTCTTGCCAAAAATTGCTTTTGAAAGTTGGGTCTCGATCAGAAACAATAGAGTGTTGCATGCCATGAAGCTTGAAGACCCGTTCCATGAAAATTTGAGCCACCGTGGATGTTGTAAATGGGTGTTGAAGAGCAAAAAAATGAGCATACTTGGAAAGGCGATCAACAAACACCATGATGACTGATTTATTTCCCGATTTGGGTAAGCCTATAATAAAATCCATAGAGATATCCCTCCAAATAGCAGGTGGAATTGAAAGCGGTTGTAGTGTGCCCATAGATTTGACTGTTTCTCCTTATTGCGTTGACACACATCACATTGAGCGACAAAATTATGAATTTCGTGTTTCATACCATCCCCCAAAAAAGAACGTTTGACCCTGTCATAGGTTTTGGAAAACCCGGAGTGCCCCGCTGTGGGTGTCGCATGAAGCTCAGAAAGCACCGTGGATTTAAGATTTGATTGTTTACTTAAATACAAATGACCTTTGTATCGAAGCTCATCATGGAGCCAAGAGTACCCTGGGGAAGCTGGAGCATTGGACTCCAATTGTTGGATCAGATGCTAACTTTTGGGATCTTGTAGCCATTCCTAGCGAACGGCTTGGAGCCAATTTGGTACAATGAAGGAAAGAGAAAAAATGGATCCTTCGTCTTCATATTTTTGGGAAAGTGCATCTGTAACCACATTGTCTTTTCCTTTCTTGTAAATGATCTCATAATCATTTCCAAAGATCTTAGTCACCCATTTTTGTTGCTTCGGGGAGGAAATACATTGTTCCAGAAAATACTTGAGGCTTTAATGGTCTGTCTTAATTTGGAAGCATTGCCCCAATAGATAAGGGCGCCACAGATCAATGACATGTAGAATAGCCAACATTTCCTTTTCATAGATTGATTTGCCCAGATTTATTTCAGATAGTTGCTTGCTGGTAAAGGCCAAAGGCCGACCCTCTTGCATAAGGACAACACCAATTGCTTTCCCTGAAGCATCACATTCCAAGACAAAGGTCTTTGTGAAATTGGGAAGGGCCAGGACTGGAGTGGTGCACATGGCCAGCTTCAAGGTTTGAAAAGCTTGAGCAGCGGCTGGAGTCCAAGTGAAAGAGCTATTTTTTAGGAGAGCGGTGAGAGGTGCTGCAATCTTTCCATAATTCTTAGCAAACTTGGGATAATAACCTGTTAAGCCCAGAAATCCACGTAATCTTTTGAGAGTCTTTGGGTGAGGCTAGTCTTGCACAGCTTCAATATTTTTAGGATCCACCCTGACGCCGTCCTTGCCAACCAGATGACCCAAGTACTCTACTTCTGAGGCGCCAAAATCACATTTAGACTGTTTCAGGAAAAGTTGGTGCTGAGAGAGTAGATGGAGAACTCAATCCACATGAGCAAGATGGTATGTCCAGGTTTTGCTATAAATGAGGATATCATCAAAGAAAACTAAGACAAAATGACGTAGAAAAGGACGGAAGACATGATTCATGAGGCTTTGGAAGGTGGAGGGTGCATTACACAAGCCAAAAGGCATGACCAAAAACTCATAGTGGCCCTCATGAGTTCTAAAGGTAGTCTTGGGAATGTCTACCTCTTTCATATGTATCTGGTGGTAGCTCGAACGAAGATCAAGTTTAGTAAAGAATTGGGCGCCACTCAATTCATCCAGGAGGTCATCAATTACAGGAATGGGAAATTTGTCTTTAATGGTAAGTTTGTTGAGGGCACGGAAGTCAAGACACATTCACCAAGAACCTTCTTTCTTCATGAACATGACCACAGGGGAAGAGTAGGGGATCGTACTAGGGCGGATAATGCCTGCATTAAGGAGTTCTTGGACCATTTTCTCAATTTCATTGTTTTTGGAAAAGGGGTGACAATACGGACGGATATTGGGAGGAAGGCTTCTGGGTACAATGGGAATGGAATGATCATGAACACCATGAGAAGGAGGGAGTCCCTGGGGAGTGGAAAAGACCACTTGATGTTTAGAAAGGATGGATTGGAGGTCTTGCGGCACTGAGGGTGTCTTTGTTTCTTGTATGGCATGGAATTGGGCAATAACACCAGAATGACCTTTTTTGAGTAGCTTTTCCATGCAATGGGAACTAATGATCTCAAGTGAATCAGTGGTGATGCCTTGGAACTTATATTGGTGGCCCTCCTGGTCAAATTGCATGGTTAATTCCTTAAAATCCATGAGAATGGGACCCAAAGTCCTTAGCCACTCTGCACCCAACACAATGTCACAACCGCCCATGTCAATAGCAAACATATGAGATTTCAGGTGGTAGTCACCAATTTGGAGACGCACATTTTCACAACGCCCTCCACATTTAATGGAGCCACCATTGGCAATCATGATTTGGAAATTATTGACGGCATGGATGTAGCAATGAGTTTCTTGGGCAATGCAGCAATGAATAAAATTATGGGTTCTTCCACTATCAACCAGAATGATGACCTTCTGATGCTTGATGTAACCAATTAGCTTTAGGGTTTGGGGAGCGAAGAAGCCAGTGAGAGCATTGAGGGAAATGACCGGTTCTACTTCGGGAGGGTCTAAGGGAGGGGTTATGTCACTGGTTTTAGGTGACTCAGACACAAGGGGAGTTTCAACATCCTCTTTTGAAATATCCTTGGAGATGGCCATAAAAATATTTTGTTCCTTACACTTGTGGCCCGGGAAATATTTGTCATCACAATTATAACAAAGGCCTTTGAGTTGGCGTTCAGCCATTTCATCCCTAGTCAATTTTTGGATCTTTAGTGGAGCGGAGGGAGTAGTAGGATTTATTGGTTTAGGGCGAGGGATAAAGGAGGGTTTCCGGTTTTGAGAAGATACAACCTGTTGTGCTTATTTATTTCTTTTAGTAGCCTCCACCCAACTTTGAGGCCTAGCCATGAGGACATGGGCCTGAATCTCATCCTTGAGGC
The DNA here is from genome assembly GCA_009831015.1 of Picea engelmannii. Lineage (NCBI taxonomy): Eukaryota > Viridiplantae > Streptophyta > Pinopsida > Pinales > Pinaceae > Picea > Picea engelmannii. The sequence continues at coordinate 13,882 of ML822425.1, forward strand.
CACTGATAAAACACTCTCGGAAAAAGGCATCAAACATGCCCTCTGTCCGAAAATCCAAGCGCTCAAAGGCAGTTATAAATTCTTCCACTGTTCCTGATTGTTTCAACTTTGTCAAACGACCCAAATGGTTGGTGTCAGTGTCAAAGCGTTCATAGAGCTTTGCCACAAAGTGTGTCCAAGCAATATACTCTTGACGGGAAGTTTTTCTCCATTGCCACCATTGCCAACATTCTTTATCTAGATGGAGAACACCATATCGGAGTTTGGCCAAGTCATCTGTAATGTTGTATAAAGAGAAATAATGTTCCATTTGGGTTACCCAACCAGTGGGGTATGAGCCATCAAATTTGGTCACATCCACCCATGGAAGGCATAGTTCACGTTGAAATTGATGGTGTTGAAAGTTATGGGAATGAGAGGAATGTTAACCTTTAGTGTGTGGAGGTGAGTCAGAGGAAGGGTTATCTGTAGGGATATGCAGATTGGTGTAGAGTGTCGAAAATAAAGATTCAAGTTGGGTGGTCAGGTCTTGTTTGATTTCCTCCATTGAGGATTGCATGGTTGTATTGATGGTGGCAACATTGGCACTGAGTTGTTTCACTTCTTGTTGGGTCTCGATGAGACTAGATTGCAAGGTATTAAAGCGAGCTTCCAAGTCTTGTCTATGGGTATGGGCCATGAGAACGAGGGAACCGAAAAGGGGCGGGTGGGGTCAAAAATTTTGCTGAAAAAATGATATGTATGAATGTTATAAGGGCGAAGAGATGAATCCAATGGAATAGGTCTCAAATAATGGTGAAAAAATTTCCAGACTGCAGTGATGAAATGCCCAAATGCTTAACCAGAAAGAAATGTGTAGTGATTTTTTTTTCATTTTTTTTAACACTTCTGGAGTTATACTTCGGTCTGAAGAATATTACAGTGATGAAATTCCCAAATACTTAACCAGGAAGAAATGTGTAGTTACTTGGCAACCCGAACAAAGTTGTGCGGCAATAGATCTTGTTTGTTTTAATTTGTTTATGTTTCTGCCCCCAAGGGTTAGGTATTCAAGGGTTCTACAGACAAGGGTTTTCCCTGTGCTATAGCTCTCTGATATACATGTAGAGTCCAACAATAGTACTCGACCCAATATCCCAGGGCACTAACTAAGGAGGATAGACTGTACCCTTAGCCATACTACCCGACTACTCAGGTACTAGAGAGTATCTTCCCGAGTGTTGTTCTCAGTGGCATTATAGCAGTCAGGTGGCCGATCGGTTTATATAAAGAGGGCTTCAGGAAATCTAGGTCGATTCGTACACATGTGTTTTCTAATGTGATACCACTCGAAGGGGTACCAACAGGGGTTACAAGGGTGGCCAATATATGTGTGCTTAAGAACCACTTGTATTTCCTACGTGTATGAATCCCTCAACCACGGGTTTATGCGCGTAACGAAAATTCTTTGTGGCTTAAAGACGTCGGAATATGTCTCTACCCTGGAAAAAAAAATTACCCACAATTTCTACCAAGGAAAGTGCTCTAATACCACTTGTAATATACCAAATATAAAAAGTATGCAGAATAGAAATAAAATGCTAGATATGGAAGAATAACAGCAATATAACCAAAACAATCACCATAATAACACTAAAATGATATAAGAATAACAACAGAAATAACACTTTGATTCTGAGAGCAATGTTCACAGGCCTCTTTGAGGGGACAACCTCCAGTCGAGCAGAGCTCTATTACAATAATCTCCAAGCTAGGGTTCTCATACCCTCGACTCCTATTTATACTAAATATGTCTATCAAAAGAATCATATAGAGGAAGATCCTTCTAGAAGTGAAAGCTTATATTAGGTCTTCTTACATTCGACTTATTCTATTTTATTGCAAGGCCTTATTAATATTGACCTTTATTACATCTGAATATATTGTTCTACCTATGTGCAGGTTAGGACCCTAACAGTTTTTTATTAATTAATATAAGATATCCCCATATACAACCAAATAGTAAACTTTGAACTCTTAGATGACCACGAACTTGACTCTAATCATAGACCTTTAGCTCTAACTCTTAACTTTTCCATGCACAAAATCTCTGTTAAAGAGCACTTTGACAACCAAAGGCACTTAATTCTTGACAAACATAAAGTCAATCTTTTCTTAAAAGACTTAAGTAACGCTTTCAAACTCATGTTGTATCAGAACAATATTGAAGTTGACTATCAGAATTTTACAACAACCCTCTCTACTTTCATTAACAAATTCTATATGGAGGTGCTACGTAAAAAGAAAAATAGTACAACTAAACCTTGGTACGATAATGGATGTAAAATTGATAGAAAAGACATTAGGGATGCTCCAAATGCATCTTTAAAATATGATAAGATAAATAAATACAAAAACTTAATTAAACGGAGGGGAAAAAAGACTATATAAATAGAAAGCAAGAGAAGATTTTGCACCTATTTAAGATAGATCCTAATAAATTATGGAGGCAAATTATAACTCGTAAAATGAAAGAAAATAATAGGATTCCCTTGAAGGATTAGAATTTCTACCTTAAAAATATGTATGAATCCCCTAATTTCATGGATAACATTCCAAACAACTCTACAAAGGATGAAGTTTTTTATATAAAAGACATTAAGTTTGGGGTTAAGCGGTTCTCAAAAGGCAAAGCTAAGGACATCGAAGGTTACAAAGATGAAATTTTAAAAACTAGAGGACCTATCCTCATCCCTAACATACATAAGCTCTTCAATTTAGATATCTATAAAGGATTCCCAAAACCTTGGACTCAAAGCCTCATTGTACCTATTTTTAAAAGTGGGAATAAATTTAAGCAATCCTCTAATTATAGGACCATTATGATTAGCCCCATTTTAGCTAAGCTATACGAAAGTGTTTTGGAAAATAAGATCAGTACATGGCTAGAAAGCCATAGAAAAAGAGCTAGAGGCCAGGATGGGTTTATAGGCTACCATTCCACTATGGACCACCTTGTTTCATTTAGGAGCATTTCATAGGCATGTCATAATGATAAAATCTATCTCCTTTGTTGTTTCGTTGATTTTAGAAAATATTTTGATTGTGCCCAGAACTGACCTCTGGAATAGGTTAGAAGAGCCTAAATTCCCTTTTGAGTTAAGAGTTGTTGTATTAAGGCTACATGAGAAAGTTATTGTTGATTTTAGGAACACTAAGGGATGGTTGGAAGAAATTAATTGTAAAATAACAATCAAATGAGGTTTACCCTATCCCCTACCCTCTTTGGCATCTGTTAGAATATTATTTGGAGGATGCAAGTTGTGTTAGCCTGACTCTCGCTAGTATAGTCATCATCCTCCTTTATGTTGATGGTATTGTTCTTATGGAAAAGAGTCCATATGACCTAGGTAAAAAACTAATAATCCTCAAGGAATTGTTCTCTACCATGGGCGTGATTGTGAATACTGACAAAACAAAGGTTATGAAAATTAAATCCAAAAATATCACCTACGATATTGTTGTTTATGACAACAATAGTTTGGAGGAA
>ML822425.1:48992-63945 GCA_009831015.1 Picea engelmannii
TTATTTGTACGATGATATAGTGATCTTGCAAAAGAGTTATATTATAATTGTAAACCTAATTTAATTTGGGATTTATCACTTTTGGGATTTATCAATATAGTGATTTTGCAAAAGAGTTATATTATAATTGTAAATCTAATTTAATCTGGGATTTATCACTTTTTTAAAAGAAATTAAATTTTTTGAAATATATATTTTATTATTATTGATGATGAAGATTGATTATAATTTCTATCAACTCAAGTTTATAGAGGTTATATATTTTAATTTTTTTTGTTTTTTTAGTAGAGACACATATTATTAATCATTAATATTTTGATGTAAATATTATATTTAGGTTGCCTTGTCTTATATTTATGGTATTTCTATTTCTATTTAAATTTGGTATTTTTTCTTTTATCTTTATGTGTAGTCATTTTTATATTAAATATATATGTCAAATGTTTTTCTTTTTATATTTTTTTTTTATCTTTTTATATGGCCGTCTTTATATTAGTGTACATATCATATTTTTACTTCCATTTATATTTATATTTGACTAACATAATATTAGGTGTGCATATCAAAACTCTATTATTTATATTTATATTTATTTATTATAGTCATATTATTCTTATTTATTACAAGTGTTATGTTTTTTATTTTTTTAATCCAAATATGATGATGGTGTAATAACAACATTTATATCATATTGTGCTTGGCCCAGGAGTCACTTATCTAGCTTCATTGAGAAGCAATGGAAATTGAAAAACATCTCAATAATTATAATTAAAATTATAATAATAATGGTAATGGCCAATATTGGGGGCCTATCATTATCCCCTAGATAATTTGTTTTAATTTGGTTTATTTTTTTAGTTCTTGTGAGCTATTTAATTTATTTTATTATTTTATTTTTGGATTATTCTATCATTATTTTATTTTTGAATTATGTTATCATTAATTTATAAGATTATTTTAGTATTTTACCTTTTTTCTCAACATATTCTTTTTCTCCTTTCTTCAACCATCATATCTTAATATTTTTTCCCTTTAAAATTTTTATCTCAATAATTTTTTTAAACATCATCCCTTCAGTTATCTTGAATGATGGGTGGACTATCCACTCAAAACATTAGAGATTTCAAAACTGGTTAAACCTACACTTTGATAATAAAAACAATGTCCATAACTTAATTGTTTGAGAGACTTGTATTTCAAGATCCAATGGAAGCATGCATTAAGGTTATTGAAGGTGAAGTGGAGTGGAATGTGCTATATATGTAAGAGATTACTATGGCTATATGTAAGTTGAAATAAGAGAAAAAAGTTGTAGTATTATATTTGTTGATGATAAATAGAAACATTTAAAATAATATTGATTATTAATTTTTTTTTTATAGAGACAAAGGTAAATAGAAACATTTAAAATCATATTGATTATTAATATTCTTTTATAGAGACATGAGATCAACTTGTTTTGGGTTTTATGTTAATTCTTACCTTTGTGAAAATTAAAATTAACTTTTCACTTTTTAACTTTGTTTATTAACCTCAATTGTTAAGTATTAATTATACACGTGGCTTGGGATTGGGAGAGGTTGTTCTCTCACACCTTGTTGTTTTGCAATATATATAAAGAGTGTAATGTACTTTTAAGTCAATCTATATATCTTCCCTTCCCCATTGTTACATAGTATCATTTACAATATCATATCCCTCTAAGGGTGTGATAGGTTCTTTGGTGGGAGTATAAGTTTCTTGTCCGTTGGATTTTTTATCAAACCCTTTGTTATTTTTTATTTTTTTTTCCCTTGAGTAATCTTTGCTTCTGGGAGAGTGTCTTCTCTTTAAATATAATTCAATTATTAAAATGTCAAATGTTACATTGGTTTAGTTAGATGGTTAGACAGTATGTTTGGTATTTCTCCACACAGCAGAATGACAAGTTATTCAGTTTTAAAATTTTATAAAAAAATCTCAAGTTAAAAGTTTACCCTAGTTGGAATTGATCCCATACTTGTGAACCATTTCATGTGCTCGTTTGGGTTTACAATGAGTTTGATTTTGTTTTTGATGACTTCAACTAGATTACATCTTTACAAAAATAATGATGTGAGAGTGGGTCCATGGCAACCCCTTCAAAGGGAGAAACATTCGCGGCATAGAAAATAAGATACTCATTTTGTTCATAAAACCTCCATGGATGGGAGCCATGTTCATAGCACTTAAATTATGTACCTTCTCTTTATGATGAAATGGGAAGCATAAATACAATGTACCATAGCTCAATGGTCCATCATTGATCTGTAGTGATATATTTTGTCTTTCCCTTTCTTTAAATTCTTGTTGATCCACCTACTCAAACCATTTTAATACGTTTACATTTTGATGGGTACTGGGCCTATCCTCTAGCAGTCTGAGAGTGACTCTCAGTGCTAACAATAAGGACACCTATCATACTCCTGTGATTATGTTATTGGTTGTTCTCCTAGTTTTTAGTTTAGAGTTGAGCTATATAAACTAGTTCCTTATTCAAGTGAGTTTAGGGAGTAGATTATGAGTTCTCACTTCAGATTGTAATCATGTTTTCCTTATTAATAAAATTACATGTTTGAGGACACTTTGTCGACACTCTAGCTATATTATATGGATGTTGTCACGACCTCGTAGGACGCCTGATCAGATATTGTGATTGTTCACCTCCTGAGGGAATGCGACGCCGCAAGAGTTCTTACTGTTGAAATAATGTAAATGCGAAGAGCATTCTTATTATTATTTTATTATTGGATTAAATCCCCATTGCGGATTAATCATGTCATTATTATTATTATTATTATTGGACTAATCCCCATTGAGGATTAATCATGTCGATAATTGTATAAGGACCAAATCTCCTTTTGCGGATTGGTCATCGGACAATTACAAAGGACAGAATAAAAAGTCGGCCCCGACAGTTATAATGGAAGACCCAGAATTAATTAAAGGTGGGTTTACCCACCCAGAGTGAGAGGTCGGCCCTACCAGTTGTGACCTTTCACACATGCCAGTCTGATATAAATAAGAGGTTGCACCTCACTTCAAACACACACTCACTTTCTCATTCTCTTATGAGGCAAGCTGCAATTACCAGTTGGAGAGAGGAGAAGAAGAGTGGCACATCTCTTGGAGAGGACTATATGTATTGGTTTGAGTTATCTCTTGAACATTGTATAAGTTATTTATGATAAGGAAGTTTTTGTTGGGTTTTCTTCCCCTAGAGGGTTTCCCAGGATAAATGTTGTGTCTCTTGTGAATGTGTATTTCTCAGTGATCTTATTCTTATTATGCTCTTATCTATTGAAATGCAAAGAACTATAATAATGGCATAAACATTAACACTTACTTGGTTTATTTTCACACCAAGAACACTTTGTCTGGACTATGCCTCTTCACCTAGAGCATACCCATACTTTGTTCTAGGCTACCAGCGAGTCACACTCATACTCTAGTGCAACTCTTATATACTTAGACAATTTTTAATAGTTTAACTCTTAGTCTTATATAAGAATACATTCCATGAACATGAGAAACCAAGAGAACAATTACGAAACAAATGAAGAAAAACACATAAATAGTGAAAGCAACACAAACCGTGCCTAACACCGGACTAAGTCTTTGTTATTGTAAAACAATTACAAAATGACCACTATCGACTTGGCTTACAAATTTGACAGAGTCACATGACTCACCTTACCTCACCAAGACTCTCTATCGCAACCATGTTCACAACCTCCTGCGATGCACCTTAGACATGCCCACAACCATTGACTTGTTGTCCCTTCATTTCCACATACTTTCACCAAGCAAACAAAGATTTTGGTTCTGCCTCACACATGCCTCCCACAAACCAATGTTTCAAGACTTCCCCAAAACCTCCCAAAGCGTCCAACTCTTAGCTACTTTTCTTCCATCTTGGCAACTCTATTATATATTTTTGCCTCAGACTTGTTCTCTCTAAATCCTTGCTAATATTCTATGTCTTCATTTGTTTGTGCACCCTTTCTTTTATAGGAACTACAAGGGTCACTTATGCGAAACATCATATCTTTTGGGTGTGTCACACCCCTTCGTGAATCCACACTCAACTAACTCATTGCACCCCTCCATGGACCTGATGCGCCCATCCAAGCCCGCACACCCATCAACCATCATATCTCTTAGACCAGTGTGCCCCATCCTTGGGTGCACACCCCTTTCCTTGTGCGTTTTCTCATGTTGATCATCGTGACTCCTCATGTGTGTGTCGATGGGGTCACCACAACTATCTGTTGCGCTCATGTTGTCGAGGGAAAATGGGTCCACTCCTTTTGAATGCTCCCAAGTTTCCCCTCCCTTTCCCAAACGCAACCCAAGTCTCTATTAATAGTTATAAGGCAAGTAAGGTGTGTGCCCCCTTGGTGTTTCACGTCACCATCGTGCACCCAAGATGCCCCTTCTCACACCCAAACATCTTTGTTCATCCAACCGATTGCTTCATCCTTGTGCTCTTCATCCATTCCATCGTCAAATCTTCCCAAGGAGTGTCCGTGCTCGGTGGGTGTCGTGGGAGACCTTACATACTCTCCCAGTCCAAGTGTTGTCATCCCTGACAACATCCATCAATATTTATGGCATCTCTACCCCATCTTCAAATCTCATCACCACTCAACGACTATTGTTTCCTCATCTTTTTTTATCAAGAAAAATCTCCTTAGGAAGTTCTGCAAAGTGTTCCCAAGTGTTGGATTCCCTTGACCTATGATGGCTTCAATTCTTTGATTTTTTCATTTGTGTGTCATGTACATTGGATCCTCTCAAGTTTAGAACTATTTGGGTGATCAATCCAACCGTTGCATTTGTCGCTAGAGAATGCACATTTCCACATCCAACAAAATATTTTATGTCTTCCTCATCTTCATCCTATCCAACTCCCCCTGGTCTTGTTGAGTCACCCACTGCAGTCTCAACATGTTCATCTCACTTAGTCGAACCCCTTTGATCATGGACAAGGTCCTGCCCCTTTCCTGAGTTTGGCAAGTTTCCTCCACAACCCATCCATCGTTTTGCAACTTCCCTGCTTGAGTCTTTTGATGACACCTCCATTAGGCATCACCATTCGTGATTCTTGCTCCTGGAAGCATATTTCCCATATTATTCATTTACCAGGAAAAGTGTGCCCAATAGTCGCCACCAAGGCTATTGGCATACATCGTGTCTGACTTATGCTTCGTGCGCAAGTATCACATGACCAAGCAAACTTCCTTCAGTGTGCATCCCAACTCCTCAAGTCATTTTGCAGTAAGTTGGAAGTCGTATATCCCCATGGCCTTCCTAAAAACGTTCACGATCATTGTTGGATGTCTGTATTCAACTCCTACCTCTTCCACGTATGTCTCCAAGTCTAGTTGAGTGACTGCCTCCACGCATTGTCTTGGCTCAACTCTTGGATTTTCTGTAGTGGTAAGTTTGCTATCCAATCATCCAAAATTTCCATAACCTATTGTTGATGATTATTTACTTGGTAATGTTTCCCCTCCTCCATGGAAAGTGAAGATTCCCACTCTCTCTTACACCCATGTTCATGGTTTTGTATGTTCCTCAATCGACCAACCTTCCCCATGGCTATCTTCATGGAAGTCTGCGTCATTGTTAGTTGTTTCTCTTCTTGCCCCATACTACTTAGCGATATTGTGGTGTGGATGAATTCTTGTTTCTATGTCATGTTGCAAGGATTTCCGGTGCTCCCACTGACTCCTCTACCAACCTTGTCACATAAATCCTAGGTGTCCTCCCGAGCTTCCTCTTCGTCGAAAAGGGTGCACTTGGTGTTCTGGCCTCATCCAAGAATACTAAGAGACTTTTTTGAATGAGTGGAGTTTCTTTGGCAAGCCTCAGGAATTTCAATCCCAATATCATCGCATGATATTTCAATGGAGATAACAACATATCCATGTTTCCAAACCACTCTCCCACTCTCAATGGTGTTGAATGAACAATCCCTTTCACTGACATCATTGTTGATTTAACACTTTACACATTCCAGTGTAGCTCTTAGGTTTGCGATGAAGAGACCTCAAAACTCATTCACTCACAAAATTATGGGTTACTCCCATGTCAACCAAGGCTTCCATCCTCAACACACTTATTGTTGTGTCCACAAAGTAGAGTCCTTCAACTACTTCACTTGGTGAAAAATTTCCTTGACCTCTTTTCTTGAACTCCTGCATGCATTCCACCAATGTCTCCATGACTTTTTTCATCTCTTTCTTCGATTTCTACACTTGAACCATCTCTGTCAAGGTTTTTTACTCCTCCACTCTTAGTGCAAGTCGAGCCTCCTCCTCAACCAAAAAAGCCAACTTCCCTTGCATTGGGCAGTTCCTCATAAAATGATTTTGCGAATAGAGGTAACATTCAATCAACCTACTTTTCCACACGAGTGGTCTGGTTTGATTCTTTTCTTCTACATTTCTTTCATGTTGGATGCTCTCCTCCCCGAGTGCTCCTAATGCAGTCAAAAGCAAAGTCTCAGTCACCCTCGTTAATTCCTTTAGTCTATTGATCTCAGACTCTATCTGTGAATCAAATTCATCCAACCTTTCTAAATCCTCTTGAAGTTTCTTGAATCGTTGAATTACATTATCTCTCATGACCTTCCAAGCTTCATCACTTTCACCATCCATCTCACTTCCTGACACTCGTCACTTTGCCTTCTCAAGAATTATGTGCAACTCTTTCGCACTATTCCAAGTCTATAATGAGTCTTGTGGTCATCTACACATCCAAGTGCTCGGTTCACCCTCACAAACTTTTCCCCTAATTTGTGTATGCACATATGACTATGCTCAAACCACTTGTGACAGAACAATGCACCTTTCCAAACCTTTCACCAAGGTTTGCACCCAATTGTCTCTGCATTCGATTATACGTCAAGTTTTGCAACAATCTTGTGTTTGTCCACCTTATCTAAGTGCTTAGTTCACCCATAGAACTCTGTGCTTTCCCTGCTCAAGGGGTGCACCCAGGTCTGCACACAAATCACGACTTCAACTACAACTCATCCCTTCACTTTCATCATGACCCACCAAGTGTGTGCTTAAGTTTCCACTATGATGGTTCAATTTGTCTAACCTTCACCAAACCTATGCCCAAAATGACTTTCTAACAAGTGTGCCCCTCCCCACCAATGTTCCAGTTGTAGTAGTGGTGAAGAGATAAATTTATCTGATACCACTTATCGTGACCCTGTAGGATGCTTGATCAGATCTTGTCGTTGTTCACCTCTTGAGGGTGTGCAACACAGAAACATCTCTTACTTGGTTGCTTCGAACACTAGGAATACTTCGTCTGAATGATGCCTCTTCACCTAAAGCATACCCATACTCTGTTCTAGGCTACCAACGAGTCACACTCCTAATCTAGTGCAACTCTTGTATACTGAGACAATTATTAATAGTTTAACACTTAGTCTTATATAAGCATACATTCCCTGAACACGAGAAACCAAGAGAAAAATTGTGGAACAAACAAAGATAAACATAGAAATAGCGCGGGTAGCACAAACCGTGCCTAATACCCTGCAAAGTATTTTTTTATTGTGAAACAATTAAAATATGAGCACTATCGGCTCGATTTACAAATTCGACAGAGTCACGTGACTCGCCTTACCTCACCAAGACACTCATAAACATATTGATCACACCAAGACTCTCTGTCGCAACTGTCTCCGCAACCTCTTGCAGTGCACCTCAAATGTGAACACAACCACAAACTTTGTGTTCCTTCATTTCCGCATACTTTCACCAAGCTAACACATATTTTGGTTTTTCCTCACACATGCCTCCAACAAACCTGCATTTCCAAACTTCCCTAAAGCTTCCCAAAGCATCCAACTCTTGGCTACTTGTCTTCCATCTTGGTAACTCTGCCTTAGTTTGTTGCCTTAGACTTGTTCTCTCCAAATCCTTTCCAATCTTCTATGCCTTCATTTGATTTTGTGCCCTTGATCTTATATGAACTTTAAGGGTCACTTGCATGAAATGTCATATCTTTTGGGTGTTTCACACCCCTTCGCAAGCCCATACTCAAACGAATCATCATGCCCCTTTTGGAACCGGTACACCCATACAAGCCTGCGCACCAATCAATCATCATGTCTCTTAGACCGATGTGTCCCATCCTTGGGTGCGTGCCCCTTTCCTTATGCACTCTCTCATGTCGATTGTCGTGACTCCTTGTGGGCATGTCGATGGGGTCGTCCAACCTCTTCAATGTGCTCATGTTGTCGAGGGAAGATGAGTCCACTCCTTAGGAATGCTCCCAAGTTTCCCTGCCCTTGCCCAAACACAATGCAAGTCTCCTTCAACCATTCTAAGGAAAGTAAGTTGTCTTCTCCCTTGGTTCTCTATGTCACCATTATGTGCCCAAGATTCCCTTCCACACACCTAAATGTCTTCGTTCGTCCAATCGATCGCTTCGTCCTTGTGCTCTTTGTCTGTTCTGTCATCGAATCTGCCCAAGGAGCACGCAGGAACTTGATGGGTATCATGGGATACCTTACATATGTGAAGTTTGAGGTTGTAGTATGTATAGAGAATCTTGGAGAAAGATAGAACAGATCCAAAAGAATTTTATAACTTATAATCTCAAAATTAAGGGCAATACGCCCTATCCTATCCTCCAATTAGAAACAATACTTTCCCCCATTGAGAGAATTACTCTGATTAGATACCTAATTTACAAGAACAAGATAAACGACATGGAAGAAAAGAGGCTCTCCAAAATTGCTTCAAACTCTAGCCAAAACCACCATTGACTCAAGCGGGGATGGCATAAAGATGTCAAATCTTGGCTGAATCATTGGGGAATACAAGAGGAAGACATCATGCAAAATACCAATAATATTACAAATATTATCACTTCTAAGTTTAAGGAGAATATGTGGTGTGATAAAGAATTAGTGGATAAAAAGAAATTAAGATACTACAAGGAGGTGTTCAACCCTAATTTAGAAGATCAAAAGTACCTCTCAGTTTTGAGAAGTGCAAAGAAGAAAATCAACATTACGAAAATAAGAACAAACTCTCACTAGCTACATAGTGAATTTGGGTGTTGGACAATTCTCAAAACACTATGGGATGAAATAATATGTCAACTTTGTGACAATAAGGGGGTAGAAGAAGAAAAACACTTCCTCTTATATTTCCCTCCCTATACCCATATTAGATCCCAATTTAAAAATATTTGTCACAATACAAACCTTGTTAACCTCCTAAGTCATCAAAAATATGGTGATCACAATACAATTTTAAAGAAATCAAAGTGATCTTTTATATTCTTAGGGTCCTATAAACCAATTGGTCTAGTTAATCATCATCATCATTATAAATTAAGGAATCAAATTATTTCTCTCTCTCTCTCTCTCTCTCTCTCTCTCTCTCTCTCTCTCTCCCCCGCAGGTTTGGAACCGATGACTTTAACATCACAGAGTGCTTTAACAACACACTCCATCCTCAACTGTCCTACACCTCGGGGACTTAAAATTTGAAGGACATGGGGGTGGGCTTTGATCCACTTATGTGTGCACGGGTCACGATACCATTTAATATAGCATCTTTGGGTGCAACCACACATTCGACCACTACCTCAAGATGCCCCCATGGCTTCAGGTTAGGTCCTCACGGGAATTGAACCTTGCCCAAGGTGAAAAATTCATTTATTTCCACCATTGGATCCAATCCCTTTGGGCTTAAAATTTGAAGGACATGGGGGTGGGATTTGATCCACTTATGTGTGCATGGGTCATGATACCATTTAATATAGTATCTTTGGGTGCAACCACACGTTTGACCACTATCTCAAGGTGCCCCCATGGCTTCAGGTTAAGCCCTCACGGGAATTGAACCTTTCCCAATGGTGAAAAACTCCTCTCTTTCCACCATTGGATCCAACCCCTTTGGGCATTATTTCTCAATATATAATTGAAATCAATGTACTAGATTATTTTATAGCGCATTGTTATTAATATATTGATATTTTATATAAAGTTGATATTGTTTATTTATTTATTTATGATGAGCATTGAAATATATAGAGAGATTACACATCTCCTTTACAAAAATGTTTAAACAATAAAATATGGTTTTACTTTCAATTACTATATAGAGAAAGTTGATATTAAAATATTTCACTTAAAATGAATATTGAAATATTTTATTTATAATCTAAATTAACTATAAAAAGAATTACATGTCTATCATATTATAAAAATTCCCCTTCACACAATTACAATTTCTATAGAAATTATAAATTGTATTAATATAAATTATATATGTTTTTTAATATATTAAAAAACATTTATTGATAAAATATTGTTTAATGTTTTTAAGATCATTTTTTATTTGGATGATGATGATGATGATGATGATGATTAACATCCACTAAGACTGAATTGATCTATTGGACCTTAAGAGGGTAAGTGATTACTTGTGATTCTTTAGAATTTTGTTTCTATGCTCAAAAAGCATTAAGAGAAGCTTTCCAAGATCACCATAGTTTTGTTGAGTTAAGAGGTTAGGAAGGTTGGTAGTGTGACAAATATTTTGAAAATGAGATCTAATATAGGTATAGGTTGGACAATCTAAGAGAAAGTGTTTTTTTATCTTCAACCTTCTTAGTGTCACAAAGGTGATACACTGTTTCATCCCAACGCGTTTAAGGAATTGACCAATGCCCAGTTTCACTATGGAGTTCATGAGAATTTGTTCTTATCTTAACAATGCTTATTTTTTTCTTTACACTTGTCAAAACAAATAGACAATTTTGACCTTCTAGATTAGGGTTGATTACATCCATATAATACCTTAATTTTATTTTTTCCTCTAAGTCTTTATCACTCCACATTTTCTCCTTAAATTTTGATTTGATGATATTTTTAATAGTATTTTTATTTTGCAAAATGGTGTCTTCCATGATTCCCCAATACTTTGGCCAAGTCTGGGCATCTTTATGCCTTCCTCGCTTGAGTCAATGGTGGTTACGACTCGATTTTGAAGCAATTTTAGGAAGCATGCTTATTTCTATGTTGTTTAACTTGTTCTTATACATTAGGTATCTAGTCATAGGCGTGCTATCAATGGGGGAGAGGCTTGTTTCTCAAAGGAGGATGAGATAGGGCGTATTTCCTTTAATTTTGAGATTATAGGTTATAAAATTCTTTTGTATTTTCTCTATCTTTCTCCAGGATTCACGAGAGATAATACTGCCCCAAACTTCACATCCATGAAGAATAATAGGTGTAACAAGAGTCTTAAAGAGGAGTTTCTTCTTATCCCAACTCCAAAGATCAACCGATTTACAATTGTTATCAAGACCATAATAAGCTTTTCATCCCCCACTAATGTTTTTCTCAATGCTATAATTCCAGTTGAGCTTGTGGTGAATATCAATTCCAAGATATTTGTATGAAGTGATCTAAAAATGAAGAAGACTTGAAAAAAACTTGAAAACTTATTGCAAGTGAATGTTATGTGTTTAAAGCAAAAGGATCAGTTTGCAACACACAAAATAAAGGATTACTTATGAAAATTATACATAGACAACAGCATAAACATTGAACATAAACACATATGCACAACAATTGATAAAGGAGTTCACCCCTCTTATGGGCTACATCTCTTGGTCCAGCTTCCAATGGATCATTATTATTAATTGCTCAAAAAGTGCTCAAAAACATGTCTTACAATGCTCAAACTGACAAACCGACTGCTCCAATGGCTTCCCAGCGTCACAAAACCCCTGTCTGGGCTCTTTCGGCACCTCAATCGGTCGAAAAATGAAGAAGTTAGGCCTCTTGGAAGTCTCCCTCTTCAAGCTTGTTGTCTCTGGTTCTACAATTCGCACCCCCTCTTCATGAACCTGGCTCACACGCTCTTTTAAGCGCAAAAATCCAGCACCGTGCGCAACCGCGCCAACGGTGCAAACCTTAGGACGGTTAAGGGTGCGCCGGCCCCTAACCGCCTTGGCACCTGGGCGTATGAATGGTCATATGACCTCACACAAATTAAAAGGTGGTTAACCCGTTATAACCGTGTAACTCCCGCTCCGTTCGTGGGCATATGTAATGTCAAAACCGTGGGCTATCCAAACCCCAGACCAAACAACCGTGCACATTCAATGGTCGGGCTACAACACATATGGCCCGGTCATATGTAATACAAACAACCACGGGCCGGGGCTTAGCCCCAACCCGACCCCCCGCCCGATATACAACACTTTAAACATAAATACAATGTTTCCCGTAGTTATAACAAGCAACAAATGGTGTCCTATTGGTCGGGCGGTCGTGTGAAGGCGCTAGCTGTGTGGGGAGGTCCGGGGGTCGAACCCCGCGACCTCCAATACATTTTACACATGAACCCAGTAACCAAACAGTGAGTGACACGTGGCGCCTCCAGATTGGTCCATGTGTCCTCATTCCATTCGCCATCCAACAGACACGTGTCGACTCCTCATTCACCACTGTCAACCCAATCAACATCTACCACGTCATCATCGTACGGTCATACGGTCCTACCACGTCAGACCGTACGGATTGTACGGACTGTACAGACAGGTACAATCAGCATCAAACTTTTTGCCTGTTTGGCTTGACGAACAGATCGCGATATCTTCTCCATACGGACTCCATTTGAGAAAGTAAATATACCGTCGGAATCAGGAAGACAAGGCAGACGCAATGGCATTGTTTTTGTCGCATTTCGAGCACTTTGAAATTTGAGCAAAATTTGATCCCCTGATCATGAAGTCACTTCCTCCAAGTTGTTGTTGTCATAACAAAGGTATAATAAGTGATCTTATTGGATTTAATAATCATGACCTTAATCTTAGCAGTATTAATAGTCATACACATATTGGAGCAAAAATCCTTGAGGATTCCTAATTGGTTTTCAAGATCATGGGGACTCCTTTCCATAAGAACAATATCATTGGCATAAAGAAGAAGATTGATAACTATACCAGTGAAAGTAGGGCCAACACAACCTGTTTTTTCCAAGCAATCTTCTAACTTGTCAATGTATATGCCAAAAAGGGTGGGGGACAAGGGACAACCTTGTTTGACTCCAATATTGCAGTTAATCTCTTTCAACCAGCCCTCGGTGTTTTTAAACTTAGCAACAACATTCTCATACATCCTTATTGCAACAACCCTCAACTTGAGAGACACTTTTATCTCTTCCAACCTATTCCAAAGGTTTTTCCTAGGAACCATGTCAAAAGTTTTTCTAAAGTCAACAAAACAACAAAAAATATTGGTTTTAGTATTGTAGAACTCCTCTCAAATGATTCTAAAGGTAACAAGATGGTCCACAGTAGAATGATATCTCCTAAACCCGACCTGACCTTTAGCTCTTTTACCGTGACTGTCTAGACAAAGGCTATTCTCCTTTTCCAAAATAATTCCATAAAGCTTGGCTAAAATCGGGCTAATCATAATGGTCCTATAATTAGAGGGAATGTTTATATCCCCATTTTTAAAAATAGGAACAATGAGGCTTTGCGTCCAAGGTTTATGGAAGCCCTGGTTGACTGCTAAATTGAAAAGCTTGTGTATGTGAGGGATAAGGATTGGCCCTCCAATTTTAAAAATTTCATCTTGGTAGCCTTCAATGTTCTTAGCTTTCCCATTTGCAAGTCGCTTAACCCTGAACTCTATGTCATCTAAAGAAAAAAACTTCATCCTTTGTAGGGACAATAGGAATGATGTCCATGGCATTAGGGAACTCGTAAAGACTTTTAAGGTAGGAATTTTAGTCCCTTAAGGGAATCATATTATTTTATTTAGAATTGCGGTTTAAAATTTGGCTCCAGAACTTCTTAGGATCCATCTTAGATAGTTGTGAAATATGCTCTTGCCTTTTATTGATATAAAACATTTTTTTTTTCTTTTAATTAGGGATTTGTATGTATTGATCTTATCGAGTTTTAAAGACTCATTAGAAGCATCCCTAGTGACTTTCCTAGTAATTTTACATTCTATATCATACCAAGGGTTGGTCGTTCTATTATTCTTTTTACAGGAGAAAGAGAACTTGTTAATAGAAGTGGAAAGGGTAGTTGTAAAATTATGATAGAGTTCTTCAATGTTGTCCTTTTAAGTTAGAAGATTTAATTTACTATTTAAATCCTTTAAGAAAAGGTCAACTTTACTTTTGTCAAAGCACAATTTCCTTTGATTATCAAAATTCGCTTAATGATGCTCTTGTGCATGGTAAAGTTTTGAGTTAGGATTAAAAGTTTATGATTCATGGTCATTTAAAAGATCAAAAGTTGGAATATTATCACATAATGTGCAACACTACTACCTAACCCATAAATACAACCCATAATACAAGTCATCTGGTTAAAGTTTAAACATAACAACTATAAAATCATTATAATTTTATGATATGATTTTTCGATGGATGAAACCATCAAATTCACTATAAAAATCATAAACATTAATTCTCGTTTTAACGTTCAAAACATTATGTAAGTCTATATTTTAAAAACTACTCAATAAATACAATCTTATAAAATGACCATTCGTAATTTCTGCGATGATCATCGTGATGTTGACTTCGTTAATTATAGATAAAGACCATCTTGATGTTGACTTCATTATTTATAAAAAAATAAAGACCTTGATGTTGACTTCATAGATTAAAAAAAAGGTAAAGAGGTAATTGAGGCAAAAATTGAAACACGATACTCTTTGAATTACTTGGAATTTAAAGTCTCCACAACGTTCATATGTCAGTTAAGTGTGATTGGTACATAATAAAATGGAAGTATTTTTTTCACAAATTTTGAATTTTAAGTTGTAAATTATATTTTAATATAAAAATAATTGTTATTATATTAGGATGTGAAAAATAATTGGTTTAGTTTTTAATTTTTTATTTGTTTTATTTTT
>ML822425.1:85368-133227 GCA_009831015.1 Picea engelmannii
ACTACCAACCTTCCTAACCTCTTAACTCAACAAAACTATGGTGATCTTGGAAAGCTTCTCTTAATGTTTTTCGAGCATAGAAACAAAATTCTAAAGAATCACAAGTAATCACTTACCCTCTTAAGGTCTCATAGATCAATTCAATCTTAGTGGACGTTAATCATCATCATCAAATAATAATTAAAAAAAAAAAATTAATCTTAAAAACATTAAACAATATTTTATCAATAAATATTTTTTAATATATTAAAAATATATATAATTTATATTAATACAATTTATAATTTTTATAAAAATTGTAATTGCGTGAAGGAGAATTTTTATAATATGATAGACATGTAATTCTTTTTATAGTTAATATAGAGTTCATACATAACATTAAAAAATATTTGGATGTTTATTATAAATATAATATTTCAATATTCATTTTAAGTAAAATATTTTAATATCAACTTTTTCTATATAGTAATTGAAAGTAAAACCATATGTTACTATTAAAACATTTTTGTAAAGGAGATGTGTAATCTCTGTCTCAATATATTTTAATGTTGATCATAAATAAAACTAGCATACTTTTGAAAGTGGGGGAAAGAAAACGCCAAAAAAAACTAAATAACATATGTTTGTATGACCATCATAATATTTAGTGAAAAAACAATTAATGAAACAAAAATAATATAGAGAAATGAATAATAACATATGTTTGTATGACCATAACCAAACCTACCATCAAACTCTTGCCAGGGGAAGAGGCGTCAAGCGTATCATCAAACTCATCTATGAAGAGACCAGGGGAGAATAAAAGTCAATAAAGAATAAGATATGTTTTGTAACATCTTATGGTAACTATAACCACAAAGTTTATGCATTTTTTATTAAAAAAAATAAAAAGACATCTTTTCAAATATATCTGAACTTTTATAATTTTATAAATATAGAAATATAAAACATAAATAATGTAACATTTTTTCAAATATCTCTCAACTATAAATATAGAAGAATAAACTCAACATCAATAATGTAAACTATAAATATAGAAGAATAAACTCAACATCAATAATGTATTGAAAAAACGAACTTCCCAACTACTTCATTGTATTTACCAAGGAATTGTACAAACTGAATGAACCTAATTAAACCATGTAATTCTCCTGCCGAACTTAACGTCCTAATTTCCATATTAATTAGAGGATTCAACCGAACTGGGTAACTATATATATTTGGTAGATCCGCTGCCCGGATGGTTACCGTTTCCCCTTGGGATATACAATCTTTGATTGAAGGATATAAATGGCACACACATCTAGTATGCACACACTGAATATTCTTGACCGCACTGTGCCATCCCAATCTTCAAATATCAAAATACGAATAGAGACTGAAGGGTCTTTTTCAGATCCCGGAAGCTTCCTTCATCTCTTGAAAACAATGAGAGAAGCACCAGGAGAGCAGACCTGCATCTACATATCCTTTTGGTTCTATCTTTGAAGCATCTGTTCATGGGTTCTATCTTTGAAGCATCTTTAGTTCCTCTTCTGAAATATAGTAAATCTTGTATAGATTTCTTAAGAATTTGCCTGAGATACTGTTACCAAATTTGCATCTCCCTTTCCTACCTCGCTGGGTAAGTCGCTTGCATTTGTAGTCGTTTTCCCACAATAGGAGGGCATGCTTCGAGTTAGAAAAAAATCAAGATCGGTTTTATCTTTACCTTAATTATATTGTGAGATCCTAATAATTTGGATTTGGAACTAATCGAAGTGTTTAAAAGTTTGATCCAAAGCTTGTCAATGGTGGATTTTGGGGAGAATATGAAGATTAATGATTTTTAATCAAAGGCATTTTTCCTGCCCCATGATTGCTCCAGATCAACACTCAGTGTGTTTAATTCGTAAAGACATTTTGTTCAATAAAACCCATTGAATTGTTTATGCTTGAAATTGATTGCTTAGTGTTTTTGGTTCGCTGGAAATGTATTTGTAAATTCAAGGAGAAGTTGGACTGGCATCAACTAGTCTATTGGTTTCACTCAATCCAAAATGAAGGTCATACAATTAGAGTAATGCATTGTTATTGATTTTCAATGAGTTCTGATAACGCCCAGTGGTTTCCAACGCATTCCAAGAGAATACTTCAGCGCTCTATTGGAGTTTAGAGTGTTTTCCATTACATTTTTGTCCACACTCTGTTCTAAGACAGAGTGCGATTAGATCACTCTGTCAGAGGTGAAATTCTGACTATTCATGGGTAAGAGATCGAGATTGAATGCATAAATGACATTATCATGAACAAAAATCAGTGGATTATTGCTCTGAGATCAGATTTCTGGGAAACAACGTTTCCCCTGTAGTGTTTTGGTGTTTTTGCAATGCCTTCATTTCCTATAGCTGAAGTCAGTCCTCATTGCATGAGTGGCAAGTTATATCTTTTGCTAGAGCTAGGGAGAAAGAAGAAGTACTACATTGAAGAGTTTAACCCCACTCATAACCATCAGCAAAAGGTGTATATAGGGGCAATATTTCTTGGAGATCGAAAATTCTTATTGCTTAATTAAGGACTAATTCTCATCAACTCCTTTGTGAAACAGGGCGC
This sequence comes from Picea engelmannii, assembly GCA_009831015.1. NCBI lineage: Eukaryota > Viridiplantae > Streptophyta > Pinopsida > Pinales > Pinaceae > Picea > Picea engelmannii. Next base: position 87,961 of record ML822425.1, read on the forward strand.
TGGAAAAGGCCAAAAAAAATGTGGGAGGAAAGAGTATGTATTTTGTGCTCTTCCGGAAAAGTGGAAACAGAAAAAACATTTCATTTTAGAATGTGAAGCCCTCAAAGACGGCTCAAAGACAGCAAGGAAAATTAGGAAGGTATTTAGAATGTGAAGCCCTCAAAGACGGCTCAAAGACAGCAAGGAAAATTAGGAAGGTATTCTGGCAGCTAGTTCTTGGGATAATCTATTCAGCAAAGAGTTTGTCGAGAAGCTGGAGCGGTTCTTGTAAAACTTCACAGGAAAAGGGCAGAATACAAAAGCTAGATGAAAAAGCAATCTGTCCCATAAGCTATTTTTAAGCTATTTTTAGCCTCGTAAACTTTAAAAATACTTTCTTTCTTTCGCCTGCACCATTATTCGCCTCATATCAGACTTCATGAGCCCGACCAGATTTGTCACTGAAAGCGTCGTGTTTGCTAGGGTGTTGTACATGCATTTAGCGGATGCCTATTACAAGATTCCATATCATAATAAACAGCTCAATTTTCTCTTTTGTAATCTCTCATACAGATACCAATTAAAATGATAATAATACTTGATGTGCTCGTGTACCTGTGGTCCTTTCAATTTTGTTACATAGCCCACCGCTTTACCCATTATGAAGACTGCAAAGGACTCTTTCTTTCTATCTATATTTTCTTTTATTTTGCGAAAAATGTCCAGAGGATTATCCTACATCTCCAAGGGTATCCCAACATGTAAAAGCCCAAAACGGTTTAATCGTCTGTTTCAAGTCCTGCACATTTGCTTGTGTTACCAATATTCATTTGTCTGAAAAAAAATATGGCATTCGAACTGCAACGAAAAAATCATACTTTGGGGGAGGACTTGGCTCTCGTGTTCATCGCAACCAACGCTGTTAATCTCAAGTTTTCTACTGCCCCAACAATCTTCTCATCTGTATTCAAAATATCAACTATTAGTAGTTAGGCATTGAAAATACATAAATGAGAAAGAGAGAAAGAAAAGGGGTTAAAGATTTGGTTTCGGGGCGACCAAGAGTCATCCGCAGGTAGCGTTGAAGTCCATAAAATACTACGCACAGGAGCACATCATTCACGGTCTGTAAAACAATGCATAGTTCAGCAAAGCGAAATCCTTGCAAAAAATTTCAGAAACTAACAATAGACCGATAAATTACCCCTCCAACAAATTTTTTGATTTGATGAATATCTTCCATTGTGAAAGTTGCAGAAGACATGAATTTAGGCATCCATTCCATTCCACTCCACTCCAGGAGGTCCTCGAATCAACAACTCACTATCCTCCATCCGTTTCACTCTTAATAAACTGTTTATAAAATCGAGCAGTGTGCACAACATTGTAAGCACAACGCTGAATAGCCGCTGGCAAACATTATGAACGGTGAACCAGTGGATTTGGGATTTCTGAGATTCTGGCAAGAGCTGTGTACATTCAGAAGTAGGACGGCTGCAATTATCAGCCCTGGTAGAACAAGCAAGAAATAAATACATGAGATAATCTCCATCTCCCAGCGTATGATAAGGGCGACCGTGCAAAGGCAGTGCAACAAGGATAAGGATAAGGGTGACAACAAGGCGGTCGATGGAAGGATAAGGGTGAGGTTGCAGCAGGGCGATCCAGGGTGGTAAGTACAGACACAAAATATGTGACACGTGGCATGTTTTCAAAGGCCATGGACAGAGTACGAAAACTGGGTGAAAACCTCCCCTAGAGAACGCCTTCGGTGTAAAAAAAATCAATATCAAGTTTATATAAAATATCAATATATTAATAATAATAACAATGCGCTATAAAATAATCTAGTACATTGATTTCAATTATATATTGATAAATAATTTGATTCATTAATTTATGATGATGATGATGATTAACTAGACTAATTAATCTAAGGACTCTAAGAATATAATAGATTACTTCGATTTCTTTAAAATTGTATTGTGATCACCATATTTTTTATGACTTAGGATGTTAGCAAGGTTTGTATTGTGACAAATATTTTTAAATTGGGATCTTATATGGGTATAGGGAGGGAAATATAAGAGGAAGTGTTTTTCATCTTCTACCCCCTTAGTGTCACAAAGTTGACATATTATTTCATTCCATGGTGTTTTGAGAATTGTCCAATGCCCAATTTCACTATGTAGCTAGTGAGAGTTTGTTCTTATTTTAGAAATGTTGATTTTCTTCTTTGTACTTCTCAAAACTGAGAGGTACTTTTGATCTTTTAAATTAGGGTTGACCACCTCTTTGTAGTATCTTAATTTTCTTTTATCCACTAATTCTTTATCACACCACATATTCTCCTTAAATTTAGAAGTGATAATATCTGTAATATTATTGGTATTCTGCATGATGGCTTCCTCTTGTATTCCCCAATGATTTAGTCAAGATTTGACATCTTTATGCCATCCCCGCTTGAGTCACTGGTGGTTTTGGCTAGAGTTTGAAGCAATTTTGGGGAGCCTCTTTTCATCCATGTTGTTTATCTTGTTCTTGTAAATTATGTATCTAATCATAGCAATGCTTTCAATGGGGGAAAATCTTGCTTCTATTAGGAGGATAGGATAGGGTGTATTGCCCATAATTTTGAGATTATAAGTTATAAAATTCTTTTGGATATGTTCTATATTTCTCTAGGTATACTGCAACCCCAAACTTTACATATGTAAGGTATCCCATGATACTCATCGAGTGTCTGCGCACTCCTTGGGAAGATTCGATGACGGAACAGACGAAGAGCACAAGGGCGAAGCGATCGGTTGGATGAATTTAGATGTTTGGGTGTGCGCAAAGGCATCTTGGGCACACGATAGTGACGTAAAAAACTAAGGGAGCACACAACTTACTTGCCTTAGAATGGTTGAAGGAGACTTGGGTTGTGTTTGGGCAAGGGCGAGGCAACTTGGGAGTATGCCTAAGGAGTGGACCTGTCTTCCCTCGACAACATGGGTGCATTGAAGAGGTTGGACGACCCCATTGACACACCCACAAGGAGTCATGACGATCGACAAGAGAGAGTGCACAAGGAAAGGGGCACGCACCCAAGGATGGGGCACACCAGTCCAAGAGACATGATGATTGATTGGTGTGTGGGCGTGTATGGGTGCACCGGGTCCAAAAAGGGGCACGCCGATTCAGTTGAGTGTGGGTTTGCGAAGGGGCGTGACACACCCAAAAGACATGGCATTCCACGCAAGTGACCCTTGAAGTTCCTATAAGAGAAAAGGCACAAAACCAAATGAAGGCATAGAAGACTGGAAAGGATTTGGAGAGAACAAGTCTAAGGAAACAAACTAAGGCAGAGTTGCCAAGATGGAAGACAAGTAGCCAAGAGTTGGATGCTTTAGGGAAGATTGGAAATGTAGGTCTGTTGGAGGCATGTGTGAGGAAAAACCAAAATATGTGTTCGCTTGGTGAAAGTCTGCAGAAATGAAGGGACAACAAGTCTGTGGTTGTGTTCACATTTGAGGTGCACCACAAGAGGTTGTGGAGACAATTGCGAAAAAGATTCTTGGTGTGATCAATCTGTTTATGAGTGTCTTGGTGAGGTAAGGTGAGTCATGTGACTCTGTCGAATTTGTAAACCGATCCGGTAGTGCTCATATTGTAATTCTTTCACAATAACAAAGACTTTGCAGTGTATTAGGCACAGTTTGTGTTGCATGTGGTATTTCTATGTTTGTCTTCATTTGTTCTGTAATTGTTCTCTTGGTTTTTCATGTTCATGGAATGTATGCTTATATAAAACTAAGTGTTAAATTGTTAACAATTGTCTTAGTATACAATAGTTGCACTAGAGTAGGAGTGTGACTCATTGGTAGCCTAGAACAGAGTATGGGTATGCTTTAGGTGAAGAGGCGTAGTCCAGACGAAGTATTCCTAGTGTGCCAAGCAACCAAGTAAGAAATGTTGCGATGTCGCACACCCTCAAGAGGTGAACGATCACAAGATATAATCAGGCATCCTGCAGGGTTGTGATAAGTGGTATTAGATAAATTTAGCTCTTCATCACTACGACAGCCGAAACATTGGTGGGGATGGGTGCACTTGTTAGAAAGTCATTTTGGTCATAGGTTTGGTGAGGGTTAGACAAACTGAGCCTTCATAGAGGAAACTTGAGCACATACTTGGTGGGTCATGATGAAAGTGAAGGGATGAGTTGCATTCGAAGTCGTGACTTGTGTGCAGACTTGGGCGCACCCCTTGAGCAAGCCAAGGACAAAGTTTTGTGGGTGAACTGAGCACTTGGGCAAGGCAGACGAACACATGATTTTCACAGAACTTGTCGTATACCCGAATGTAAAGGCAATTGGGTGTAGACCTTGGTGAAAGGTTTGGAAAGGTGGGTTGTTTTGTCACAAGTGGTTTGAGCATAGTCCTATGTGCATACACATATTAGGGGAAAAGTTCGTGAGGGTGAAACGAGCACTTGGATGTGTAGATGACCAAAAGAATCAATGCAGACTTCGAATAGTGTGAAAGAGTTGCACACAATTATTGAGAAGGCCAAGTGACGAAGGTTAGGAAGTGAGATGGATGGTGAAAGTGACGAAGCTTGGAAGGTCGCGAGAGACAATGTAACTCAACAATTCAAGAAACTTCAAGAGGCTTTGGAAAGGTTGGATGAATTTGATGCACAAATAGAGTCTGAGATCAACAGACTAAAGGAACTAATGAGGGTGACTGAGACTTTTCTTCTGACTAAATTGGGAGCACTCAGGGAGGAGAGCATCCAACATGAAGGCAACACAGAAGCAAAGAATCAACCCAGACCACTCGTGTGTAAAATTAGGCTGATTGAATGTTACCTCTATTCGCAAAATCATTTTATGAGGAACTACCCAATGCAAGGGAAGTTAGCTTTGTTGGTTAAGGAGGAGGCTCGACTCAAACCAAGAGTGGAGGATTCAAAGCCCTTGGCAGAGATGGTTCAAGTGCATAAATCGAGGAAAGAGATGAAAAAATTCATGGAGACATTGGTGGAATGCATGAGGAGTTCAAGACAAGAGGTCTGGGACAATTTTCACAAAGTGAAGTAGTTGAAGGACTCTACTTTGTGGACACAACAATAAGTGTGTTGAGGATGGAAGCCTTGGTTGACATGGGAGTAACACACAATTTTGTGAGTGAATGAGTTTTGAAGTCTCTTCATCGCAAACCTGAGAGCTACAGTGGAATGTGTAAAGTGTTGAATCAACAATGATGTCAGTGAAAGGGATCGTTCATTCAACACCATTGAGAGTGGGAAAGTGGTTTGGAAACATGGATATGTTGGTAGCTCCATTAAAATATCATGCGATGATCTTAGGATTGAAATTCCTCAGGATTTCCAAAGAAACTCCACTCATTCACAAATTCTCTTAGTATTCTTGGATGAGGTAAGAACACCAAGGACACCCTTGCCAACGAAGAGGAAGCTCAGGAGGACGCCTAGGATTTATGTGATCAGGTTGATAGAAGGACTCAGTGGGAGCACTAACAAGCCTTGCAACATGGCATAGCAATAAGAAGTCATCTACACCGCAACATTTCTAAGTAGTTTAGGGCAAGAGGAGAAACAATTGACAATGACGAAGACTTCCATGAAGATATCCATGTAGAAGGTTGGTCGATTGAGAAACTTGCAAAACCATGAACATGAGTGTAAGAGAGAGTGGGACTCTTCACTTTCCATGGAGCAGGCGAAACATCACCAACTAAATAATCATCAACAATAGGTTATGGACATTGTGGATGATCGGGTAGCAGACTTACATTCTTGGTGTGACAAGAAACCAAGTAAGAACTGTTGCGGTGTATCATTCCCAAAGGAGGTGAACAATCATAATATATGATCAGGCGTCCTTCGAGGTCATGACAACATCCATATGAGATAACTAGAGTGATGAGAGTGTGAAAGAGGAGTTTTTTTTATCCCAAGGCCAAAGCTCCATTGATTTACAATTGTTTTCAAGTCCGTAATAATATTTCCACCCTCCATTTATCCTTTTTTCAATGCTATAGTTCCAATTGAGCTTGTGGTGGATATCAATCCCAAGATATTTGTATGAAGGCATTTCCTCCAAACTATTGTTGTCATAAACAACAATATCGTAGGTGATATTTTTGGATTTAATTTTCATAACCTTTGTTTTGTCAGTATTCACAATCACGCCCATGGTAGAGAACAATTCCTTGAGGATTATTAGTTTTTTACCTAGGTCATATGGACTCTTTTCCATAAGAACAATACCATCAACATAAAGGAGGATGATGACTATACTAGCGAGAGTCAGGCTAACACAACTTGCATCCTCCAAATAATATTCTAACAGATGCCAAAGAGGGTAGGGGATAGGGTAAACCTCATTTGATTGTTATTTTACAATTAATTTCTTCCAACCATCCCTTAGTGTTCCTAAAATCAACAATAACTTTCTCATGTAGCCTTAATACAACAACTCTTAACTCAAAAGGGAATTTAGGCTCTTCTAACCTATTCCAGAGGTCAGTTCTGGGCACAATCAAAATATTTTCTAAAATCAACGAAACAACAAAGGAGATAGATTTTATCATTATGACATGCCTATGAAATGCTCCTAAATGAAACAAGGTGGTCCATAGTGGAATGGTAGCCTATAAACCCATCCTGGCCTCTAGCTCTTTTTCTATGGCTTTCTAGCCATGTACTGATCTTATTTTCCAAAACACTTTCGTATAGCTTAGCTAAAATGGGGCTAATCATAATGGTCCTATAATTAGAGGATTGCTTAAATTTATTCCCACTTTTAAAAATAGGTACAATGAGGCTTTGAGTCCAAGGTTTTGGGAATCCTTTATAGATATCTAAATTGAAGAGCTTATGTATGTTAGGGATGAGGATAGGTCCTCTAGTTTTTAAAATTTCATCTTTGTAACCTTCGATGTCCTTAGCTTTGCCTTTTGAGAACCGCTTAACCCCAAACTTAATGTCTTTTATATAAAAAACTTCATCCTTTGTAGAGTTGTTTGGAATGTTATCCATGAAATTAGGGGATTCATACATATTTTTAAGGTAGAAATTCTAATCCTTCAAGGGAATCCTATTATTTTCTTTCATTTTACGAGTTATAATTTGCCTCCATAATTTATTAGGATCTATCTTAAATAGGTGCAAAATCTTCTCTTGCTTTCTATTTATATAGTCTTTTTTCCCCTCCGTTTAATTAAGTTTTTGTATTTATTTATCTTATCATATTTTAAAGATGCATTTGGAGCATCCCTAATGTCTTTTCTATCAATTTTACATCCATTATCGTACCAAGGTTTAGTTGTACTATTTTTCTTTTTACGTAGCACCTCCATACATAATTTGTTAATGAAAGTAGAGAGGGTTGTTGTAAAATTCTGATAGTCAACTTCAATATTGTTCTGATACAACATGAGTTTTAAAGCGTTACTTAAGTCTTTTAAGAAAAGATTGACTTTATGTTTGTCAAGAATTAATTGCCTTTGGTTGTCAAAGTGCTCTTTAACAGAGCTTTTGTGCATGGAAAAGTTAAGAGTTAGAGCTAAAGGTCTATGATTAGAGTCAAGTTCATGGTCATCTAAGAGATCAAAGTTTACTATTTGATTGTATATGGGGATATCTTATATTACTTAATCAACAACTATTAGGGTCCTAACCCGCACATAGGTAGAACAATATATTCAGATGTAATAAAGGTCAATATTAATAAGGCCTTGCAATAAAATAGAATAAGTCGAATGTAAGAAGACCTAATAGAAGCTTTCACTTCTAGAAGGATCTTCCTCTATATGCTTCTTTTGATAAACATATTTAGTATAAATAGGAGTCAAGGGTATGAGAACCCTAGCTTGGAGATTATTGTAATAGAGCTCTGCTCGACTGGAGGTTGCCCCCTCGAAGAGGCCCGTGAACATTGCTCTCAGAATCAAAGTTTTATTTCTGTTGTTATTCTTATATCATTTCAGTGTTATTGTGGTGATTGTTCTGGTTGTATTACTGTTATTCTGCCATATCTAGCATTTTATTTCTATTCTGTATATTTTTTATATCTGGTATATTACAAGTGGTATTAGAGCACTTTCCTTGGTAGAAATTGTGGGTAATTTTTTTTCCAGGGTAGAGATATATTCCGACGTCTTTAAGCCATATAGATCTATCATTATGCGCATAAACCCACGGTTAAGGGATTCATACACGTAGGAAATACAAGTGGTTCTTAAGCACACATCTGTTGGCCACCCTTGTAACCCCTGTTGGTACCCCTTCGAGTGGTATCACATCAAACAACACCTTTGTACAGATCAACCTAGATTTCCCGAAGCCCTCTTTATATAAACCGATCAGCCACCTGACTACTATAGTGCTACCGAGAAAAACACTCAAGAAGATACTCTCTAGTACCTGAGTAGTCGGGTAGTACGACTAAGGGTATAGTCTATCCTCCTTAGTTAGTGCCCTGAGATATTGGGCTGAGTACTACTATTGGACTCTGCATGTATATCAGAGAGCTATAGCACAGGGAAAGCCCTTGTCTGCAGAACCCTTGAATACCTAACCCTTGGGGGCAGAAACATAAACAAATTAAAACAGACAATATCTATTGCTGCGCAACTATGTTCGGGTTTCCAAGTAACTACACATTTCTTCCTGGTTAAGCATTTGGGAATTTCATCACTGCAGTATTCTTCAAACCGGAGTATAACTCCAGAGGTGTTAAAAAAAATGAAAAAAAAATCACTACACATTTCTTTCTGGTTAAGCATTTGGGCATTTCATCACTGTAGTCTGGAAAAATTTTCACCATTATTTGAGACATATTCCATTGGATTCATCTCTTCACCCTTATAAAATTCATACATATCATTTTTTCGACAAAATTTTTGACCCCACCCACCCCTTTTCGGTTCCCTCGTCCTCATGGCCCATACCCGTAGACAAGACTTGGAAGCTCTCTTCAATACCTTGCAATCTAGTCTCACCGAGACCCAACAAGAAGTGAAACAACTTAGTGCCAATGTTGCCGCCATAAATACAACCATGCAGTCCTCAATGGAGGAAATCAAACAAGAACCGACCACCCAGCTTGAATCTTTATTTTTGACACTCTACACTGATGCAGGAGCATCACCCACGTCAAGCGAGCCAACATGAAAGCGGGAGACAGCTGGACAAGCCAGCATACTTTTCTTTTTTGAAAGCACCTTGAAACTATTGCACAAAACATTAATGCGTTGATTTGATGAAGCACACTTTGTATTTGTAAATGGACCTTGAGCGGATAGCTCACGTCCTTAGGTAGATGAGGCATTTAATGAATTTAATGTAAGTAGATAGAACATTTAATTATAGATTTGATAGCTTTAGAGATCGAGAGGGAAACGGGATATAGACACCCTCCTTTGTACATTGTAACATTAGCTAGAACAGGAGCAAGAAGAGAAGAGCACGCAGAGAAGTGTATGAAGAACTTCCATGTACATACATTGAATTAATAGAAAAGCTTTGATTCAATTCCATGGTTGTGTTACTCTCTATGTATCGTTGATATTATGCTCATGTATGTTTGCTTCTTGCCATACATTTGCTTTTATATGCTGTGTATGTGATTTCATGGTTAAAGTGAAGTCTGAGAAAACAAGGAGTTAGTTTCAATTGTTTCTCTAAGTGAGCCAGAGAATTCCTGCAAGGAGTGCAGTTGAATTTGTCCGCAAGGAGTGCGTGAATGCAGGGTTCAATTAGAGAAAGATTTTGTTCTAAATCCTAAGAAGTGCAGGTTTGGCATTGAAGCCGTGCAAGGTGTGCGCAGGCTAGAAGAAGTCTCAGAGTTGTGTTTCTGAGCAAAGAAAAGTGAAGGACTGTTGCTGCAGGGGTGCGCAGAGTCAAGAAGATTTCAACACTTAGGCGTTGTTGAAGAGTTTGCCGCAAGGAGTGCGTGCAAGAGCTTCTTCTCGAGGGAATTGAAGCGTGGAAGCTTAAAAGAGATAGGTCTTCGAAGTTGTCGAAGGACAGCGGAGAAAAGTTGTGCGTGAGCAGGTTGCATAGACTAGACGCAGGTTGACGAACAAGTCTCGGGGAGAGACACTTCTTGTTTGGGGATTGCGTAAGGAGGAAAGTGGACGTGAAGTCTACAGTGCAGGCGGAAGAAGTTCGAAGTCCGGGAGAGCAGGGGTGTCGATCAGAATCATGAGGAGCATGACTGTATTCGTGGATTGGACATATCGGGGTTTCGCGTGGAAGCGAGTTGAAAACTTGGCCGTGGAGATCGCGAGGTGCGAAGTTCCGAGGAATTCCGTAGATCGTGGGGACCACGAGAGTGGGGACATGGCAGGTGATCTCAGGATATCGGGCCTTGGGAGTTGAAGGGCTAAGAGATTGGTCTCGCAAGTGGTGAGGACGCGAAAGAGTGAGATCGTGAGATCGACATCTCGGTGCATCGCGTATCGGCGGTTGGAATCGTAGGTGTTGATCGTCGCGAATCGCGAAGTCGCGATATAGCGAAGTTCCGATAGTGGAGTAAGGGAAGTCAGCGATTGACCGACATCTCGGGTCTCAGAGATCCGAGAGTCCAGTATTCAAATTCGAACTCGCGAAGGCGCGAAGTTCCGATCCTCCGAGTGAAGAGAAGGGGATCGAGTAAAAGAGAATCTGTGGGTAGATCTTCCGATAGGAAGACAAAAGAGTATTGTACTCTTCGGGTCGAGAGAAGAGAAGGTCCTGGTGTAGGCGATCGTTCTTCCAGGCATGGGGAAGGTTGCATCAAGTGGTATCAGAGCGGGAATATATTTTCTTTCTGTAGCAGAGAGAAACAAGATTACACCATGCCGTCCAGAAGAGAAAGACAATCACCAGACCCAGAAGACAGGGAGGTGAGAAGAAGAGGTAGGCCAGCAGGAAATCCTGAGATGGAAAGGTAAATGAGAGATCTCCGAGCAAGGCTTGAAGAGATGGAGACAACGCAAAGATGCGGAGTTGGTGCAGGGGATCTTAGCGATTCCGAAGTTGAAGAGGAAGCTGGACATGCAGAAGAAGTCGTAGCAGAGGATGCATCAACCGAGCGGTTGATCAAAGCCATTGCCAGAATGGGCGCGAAGGCGAAAATGGATATTCCAGTCTACGAGGGAAGTCTGGATGCAGAAGAGTTGCTGGATTGGATCCGAGCTCTTGAAACCTACTTCGATTATGAGGAGATCGAAGAGGACAAGAAAGTCAGACATGTTGTCACCCGGTTGAAGGGACATGCAACATTATGGTGGGACGAGCTACAGGCCAATAGATGTTCCAAAGGTAAACAAAAAATCAAAAGTTGGGACAGGATGATCGCGAAGATGAAAGCGAAGTTCATCCCGAGAGATTATCAAATTACTATGTTCAGGAGAATGCAGAACCTGAGGCAGAAGTTAATGACGGTGAAGGAATACACTGAAGAGTTTTATAAGCTCAACATCCGAGTAGGTCATCGGGAGAGCGATGATGAGAAGGTGGCGAGATACCTGAATGGCCTGATATATGACATTCAGGATGAATTGAGCATGGTTACTATTCGAACAGTTGAGGATGTGTACCAGATGGCTCTGAAAGCCGAGGAGAAGCTGAGCCGAAAGCAAGGTCAGCGAGGGCGAGGCAGAAGTCAGCCCAGAGGCAAGGCAGTTTCCCAGGAGAAATACCAGAAGCCCAAAGAGGAATGGAAAAAACCTTAGGGTAAGGTTGAAAGAGGCGGAACCTCACAACAGAGCCATATGTTGAACGGAGAGGATAGCAGAATGATCAGCGAGAGGATTATGATGATGCAAACACGCTTCCTCGTACTAGAGGTTGAGGTAGAGGCCGAGGAGGAGTTATCACATGTTTCACATGTGGGAAGAATGGGCACAAGTCATTCGAGTGTCCAGAGAAAAAGAAAGATACAGGAGAAGCTCACATCACTGAAGCGCAGAGGCGTGATGCTGAGTCAGAAGATGCAGACAGCGGAAGATCGCTTGGAATGCATAAAGTCCTTTTGACACCTAAGAAAGAGGTGGAGAGCTCAGTGCAAAGGACTAGACTGTTCAGGACAGCTTGCACAACCAAGGACAGAAAATGCAAGGTTATCGTGGACAGTGGTAGCACGGATAATCTCGTTTCAACCGAGATGGTGGAAAAATTAGAGCTGGAAACGACTGATCACCCGAGTCCATACAAAGTTTCGTGGCTACAGAAAGGACATCAGGTGAGTATTACCAAACAATGCTTGGTTGAGTTCAAAATAGGGGGATATAATGATAATATTTTATGTGATGTTATTCCCATGGATGTATGTCATTTGTTATTGGGTAGGCCATGGCAATATGACAGAAATGTGATTCATGATGGGAGAATGAACACATATACTCTGGAGAAGAATGGGAGAACCCATAAGTTGCTTCCGATAAAGGATAAAGAGGTGAAGCCGGAAGTAAGCAATACAATACTTCTCATGAGTGGGAAGGAACTCCTTACAGAGATGGAGAAAAAGGAAGATGCACAATTTTTTGTGGTCAGGAAGCCGAGGATTGTTCTGACTAGCACAAGAGTGGATGATTTACCAGTTGAAGTTCAGGAACTGCTGGAAGATTTCACTGACATCATAGTGAACGAATTACCCCATTCGTTGCCACCGATGAGAAGTGTGAGTCATCACATAGACCTCATACTAGGAGCAAGTTTGCCAAATAAAGCCACGTACAGGTTGACGCCGTAGGAGAATGAAGAGGTCAAGAGGCAGGTCCAAGATTTGATGGACAAAGGATTAGTCAGGGAAAGCTTGAGTCCATGTGATGTACCGACAGTACTCAGTCCGAAGAAGGATGGAGGCTGGAGAATGTGTACAGACTCCAGAGTGATCAACAAAATTACCATCAGGTACAGATTTCCACTGCCGAGGATGGATGATCTGATGGATTGCCTGAGTGGGGAAAATTATTTTTCAAAGATAGATTTGAAAAGTGGATATCACCAGATTCGCATGAGGGAAGGTGATGAATGGAAAACCGCGTTCAAAACAAATGAAGGTTTGTACGAATGGCTAGTCATGCCGTTTGGTTTGACAAACGCGCCAAGTACTTTTATGAGGCTGATGAATGAAGTCCTGAGGGAGTTCATCGGGAAATTTGTTATCGTTTATTTGGATGATATACTGATTTACAGTAAATCAGAGGCTGAACATTTGAAACACTTGGCCATTGTGATGAGAAAGCTACAGTAGGAGAATCTGTTGATCAACATGAAGAAATGTTCGTTCATGAAGACAGAGCTCATTTATTTGGGTTTTGTTATTTCGGTGAATGAGTTGAAGATGGATCTAGAGAAGGTGGATGTAATAAAGAATTGGCCATCACCGAGAAATGTGTTTGAGGTGAGAAGTTTCCATGGGTTGGCTAGTTTCTACAGAAAATTCATTAGGAATTTCAGTGGAATTAGTGCAGCGATGATGGACACAGTGAAGAAGCGACATAAGTCTTTTCATTGGACAACAGAGGCTGAGAAAAGCTTCAATCTGTTGAAGTGGAAGATCACAGAGCAACCAATGTTGGTGTTGCCAGATTTTCAGAAGACATTTCAAGTGAAATGTGACGCCAGTGGGTATGCCATAGGAGCGGTCTTGAGTCAAGATGACAGGCCAGTTGCATATTTCAGCGAGAAGCTGGATGAAGCAAAGCTGAAATACTCCACGTATGATAAGGAATTTTATGCCATCATACATGCATTGAAGAAGTGGAGGCATTACTTGATCCCAAAGGAATTTATACTGTATAGTGATAATCATGCATTGCAGTTTGTGAGTCAACAAGAGAAGTTGAATCAGAAACATGCAAAATGGGTAGAGTATATGCAGAATTTTACGTTTGTAATTAAGCATATTGCAGGTACTGCTAACAAAGTGGTTGATGCTTTGAGCAGGAAGTGTTTGTTGCTGCAGGAGTTCCGAGTCAAAACATTGGGTTTTGAAAACCCTAAGGACATGTATGCAGGTGATGCAGATTTTGCAGAGGCATACGAGGCAGCTGAGAATCCAGTTCTCAGAGATCGGAGTCCTTGGATAGATTATATGATCCAGGAAGGATTGTTGTTCAGAGGCAATCAACTGTGTATTCCAATTTTCTCCATGAGGGAGAACTTGTTGAAAGAGAAGCACATCGGTGGATTGGCTGGACATTTCGGTCAAGACAAGACATTTGCCAAATTAAGCGAATCATATTTTTGGCCAGGCATGCGAGCGGATGTCAAAAGGTTTGTTGACAGGTGTCGAATTTTTCAGCATTCGAAAGGGGGAAAGCAGAATGCAGGTCTTTATCAGCCATTGCCCATACCAGAGAGGCCATGGGAGGCGATAAGCATGGATTTTGTATTGGGTTTGCCGAGGACGCAAAGAGGAGTTGATTCTATCTTTGTGGTCGTGGACAGGTTTTCGAAGATGGCACATTTTATTCCGTGTCAGAAGACCAGCGATGCGACGCACATCGCAAACTTGTTTTTCAAAGAGGTTGTTAGACTTCATGGATTGCCGAGAAGCATAGTCTCGGACAGGGATACCAAATTCATAGGTCATTTTTGGAGGACGCTATGGAAGAAGCTAGGAACTAATCTGGCGTTTAGTTCATCTTACCATCCGCAGACAGATGGGCAAACGGAGGTGGTGAACAGAAGTTTGGGAGACTTGTTGAGAAGCTTAGTGACAAAACACCACAACAGTTGGGACAATGTGTTGCCACAGGCAGATTTTGCGTACAATCATTCTGTGAATCGGAGTACGGGAAAAAGTCCATTTCATATTGTGTATGGGACACAACCGAGGGGAGTTTCTGAACTCAGGGAGTCAGAACAAACTGCGACTAACAGCGCTAGTGCAGAAGAGTTTGCTGAGGCAATGCAGGAACTTCATAGTCAGGTGAAGGAACGACTGATGAGATCAAATCAGGAGTATAAGCGCAAGGCAGATCAGCATCGAAGGCAACTTTAGTTTGGAGTTGGCGATCTAGTTCTGGAACACTTGAGAAAAGAAAGGTTTCCAAGGGGAACATACAACAAACTCAAGATGAAGAAAATCGGACCATGCAGAGTCTTGAAGAAATTCGGGGAAAACGATTATGAGATCGAGTTGCCGGATGGCATCAAGATATCTCTGATATTTAATGTGGCAGATTTATATCCATACAGGGCTGGAGAAACAGACACTGGAACTGAGGAGCCAGTGATCCAGTGGACGAAACACTTGCCAGTTGCAGAAAAGACGTAGATGGAATGCATACTGGACAAGAGAGTGGGTAGGAGGACTAGAAGAAAACAATATTTTGAGTATATGGTCAAATGGAAGAACCACCCAGTGGAGGATGCCAGCTGGGAGACTGAGGCAGTGATCCAGAAGCATGGACAGACCGTGCAGGAGCTCATGGACATGATCCCATGAAATTTTTTAAGCCAGGGAGTATGATGCAGGAGCATCGCCCACGTCAAGCGAGCCAACACGAAAGCGGGAGACAGCTGGACAAGCCAACATAATTTTATTTTTTGAAAGCACCTTGAAACTGTTGCGCAAAACATTAATGCGTTGATTTGATGAAGCACATTTTGTATTTGTAAATGGGCCTTGAGCGGATAGCTCACGTCCTTAGGTAGATGAGGCATTTAATGAATTTAATGTAAGTAGATAGAACATTTAATTATAGATTTGATAGATTTAGAGCTCGAGAGGGAAACATGATATAGACACCCTCCTTTGTACATTGTAACATTAGCTAGAACAGGAGCAAGAAGAGAAGAGCACGTAGAGAAGTGTATGAAGAACTTCCATGTACAGACATTGAATTAATAGAAAAGCTTTGATTCAATTCCATGGTTGTGTTACCCTATGTGTATCGTTGATATTATGCTCATGTATGTTTGCTTCTTGCCATACATTTTCTTTTATATGCTGTGTATGTGATTTCATGGTTAAAGTGAAGTCTGAGAAAACAAGGAGTTAGTTTCAATTGTTTCTCTAAGTGAGCCAGAGAATTCCTGCAAGGAGTGCAGTTGAATTTGTCTGCAAGGAGTGCGTGACTGTAGGGTTCAATTAGAGAAAGATTTTGTTCTAAATCCTCAGAAGTGCAGGTTTGGCATTGAAGCCGTGCAAGGTGTGCGCATGCTAGAAGAAGTCTCAGAGTTGTGATTCTGAGCAAAGAAAAGTGAAGGACTGTTGCTGCAGGGGTGCGCAGAGTCGAGAAGATTTCAACACTTAGGCGTTGTTGAAGAGTTTGCCGCAAGGAGTGAGTGCAAGAGCTTCTTCCCGAGGGAATTGAAGCATGGGAGCTCATAAGAGATAGGTCTTCGAAGTTTTCGAAGGACATTGAAGAAAAGTTGTGCGTGAGCAGGTTGCATAGACTAGACGCAGGTTGACGGACAAGTCTCGGGGAGAGACACTTCTTGTTCGGGGATTGCGTAAGGAGGAAAGTGGACGTGAAGTCTACAGTGTAGGAGGAAGAAGTTCGAAGTCTGGGAGAGCAGGGGTGTCGATCGGAATCACGAGGAGCGTGACTCTATTCGTGGATTGGACATATCGGGGTTTCGCGTGGAAGCGAGTTGAAAACTTGGCCGTGGAGATCGCGAGGTGCGAAGTTCCGAGGAATTCCGTAGATCGTGGGGACCACGAGAGTGGGGACGTGGTAGGTGATCTCGGGATATCGAGCCTCGGGAGTTGAAGGGCTAAGAGATTGGTCTCGCAAGTGGCGAGGACGCGAAAGAGCGAGATCGCGAGATCGACATCTCGACGGTTGTAACCGTAGGTATTGATCGTCGCGAATCGCGAAGTCGCGATATAGCGAAGTTTCGATAGCGGAGTAAGGGAAGTCAACGATTGACCGACATCTCGAGTCTTGGAGATCCGAGAGTCCAGGATTCAAATTAGAACTCGCGAAGGCGCGAAGTTCCGATCCTCCGAGTGTAGAGAAGGGGATCGAGTAAAAGAGAATCTGTGGGTAGATCTTCCGATAGGAAGACAAAAGAGTATTATACTCTTCGGGCCGATAGAAGAGAAGGTCCTAGTGTAGGCGATCGTTCTTCCAGGTGTGGGGAAGGTTGCATCATACACCAATCTGCATATCCCTACAGATAACCCTTCCTCTGACTCACCTCCACATACTAAAGTTTAACATTCCTCTCATTCCCATAACTTTCAACACCATCACTTTGAACGTGAACTACGCCTTCCACAGGTGGATGTGACTAAATTTGATGGCTCAGACCCCACTAGTTGGGTAACCCAAATGGAACATTATTTCTCTTTATACGACATTACAGATGACTTGCCAAACTCCGATATGGTGTTCTCCATCTAGATAAAGAATGTTGACAATGGAGAAAAACTTCCCGTCAAGAGTATATTGCTTGGAAACACTTTGTGGCAGAGCTCTATGAACGATTTGACACTGACACCAACCATTTGGGTTGTTTGACAAATTTGAAACAATCAGGAACAGTGGAAGACTTTATAACTGCCTTTGAGCACTTGGATTTTCAGACAGAGGGCATGTCTGATGCCTTTTTCCAAGAGTGTTTTATCAGTGGCCTCAAGGATGAGATTCGGGCCCATGTCCTCATGGCTCGGCCTCAGAGTTGGGTGGAGGCTACTAAAAGAGATAAATAAGCACAACAGGTTGTATCTTCTCAAAACCGGAAATCCTCCTTTATCCCTCGCCCTAAACCAGTAAATCCTACTACTCTCTCTGCTCCACTAAAGATCCAAAAATTGACTAGGGATGAAATGGTTGAACACCAACTCAAAGGCCTTTGTTATAATTGTGATGACAAATATTTCCCAGACCACAAGTGTAAGGAACAAAATATTTTTATGGCCATCTCCGAGGATATTTCCGAAGAGGATGTTGAAACTCCCCTTGTGTCCGAGTCACCTGAAACCAGTGACATAACCCCTCCCTTAGACCCTCCTGAAGTAGAACCAGTCATTTCCCTCAATGCTCTCACTGGCTTCTCCGCTCCCCAAACCCTCAAGCTAATCGGTTACATCAATTATCAAAAGGTCATTATTCTGGATGATAGTGGAAGCACCCATAATTTTATTCATCGCTGCATTGCCCAAGAAACTCATTGCTACATCCATGCCGTCAATAATTTCCAAATCATGATTGCTAATGGTGGCTCCATTAAATGTGGAGGGCATTGTGAAAATGTGTGTCTCCAAATTGGTGACTACCACCTGAAATCTCATATGTTTTCTATCGACATGGGTGGTTGTGACATTGTATTGGGTGTAGAGTGGCTAAGGACTTTGGGTCCCATTCTCATGGATTTTAAGGAATTAACCATGCAATTTGACCAGGAGGGCCACCAATATAAGTTCCAAGGCATCACCACCAATTCACTTGAGATCATTAGTTCCCATCACATGGAAAAGCTACTCAAAAAAGGTCATTCTGGTGTTATTGCCCAATTCCATGCCATACAAGCAACAAAGACACCCTCGGTGTCGCAAGACCTCCAATCCATCCTTTTTAAACATCAAGTGGTCTTTTCCACTCTCCAGGGACTCCCTCCTTCTCGTGGTGTTCATGATCATTCCATTCCCCTTGTACCCAGAAGCCTTCCTCCCAATATCCGTCCGTATTGTCACCCCTTTTCCCAAAAATATGAAATTGAGAAAATGGTCCAGGAACTCCTTAATGTAGGCGTTATCCTCCCTAGTATGATCCCCTACTCTTCCCCTGTGGTCATGGTCTTGAAGAAAGAAGGTTCTTGGCGAATGTGTCTTGACTTCCGTGCCCTCAACAAACTTACCATTAAAGACAAATTTCCCATTCATGTAATTGATGACCTCCTGGATGAATTGAGTGGCACCCAATTCTTTACTAAAATTGATCTTCGTTCGAGCTACCACCAGATACGTATGAAAGAGGCAGAAATTCCCAAGACTACCTTTAGAACTCATGAGGGACACTATGAGTTTTGGTCATGCCCTTTGGCTTGTGTAATGCCCCCTCTACCTTCCAAAGCCTCATGAATCATGTCTTCCGTCCTTTTCTACGTCATTTTGTCTTAGTTTTCTTAGATGATATCCTCATCTATAGAAAAACCTGGACATACCATCTTGCTCATGTGGATTGAGTTCTCCATCTACTCTCTCAGCACCAACTTTTCCTGAAACAGTCTAAATGTGCTTTTGGTGCCTCAGAAGTAGAGTACTTGGGTCATCTGGTTGGCAAGGACGACGTCAGGGTGTATCCTAAAAAGATTGAAGTTGTGCAAGACTAGCCTCACCCAAAGACTCTCAAAAGATTACGTGGATTTTTGGGCTTAACAGGTTATTATCGCAAGTTTGTTAAGAATTATGGAAAGATTGTAGCACCTCTCACTACTCTCCTAGAAAATATCTCTTTCACTTGGACTCCAGCCGCTGCTCAAGATTTTCAAACCTTGAAGCTGGCCATGTGCACCACTCTAGTCCTGACCCTTCCTGATTTCACAACAACCTTTGTCTTGGAATGTGATGCTTTGGGGAAAGGAATTGGTGTTGTCCTTATGCAAGAGGGTCGACCTTTAGCCTTTACCGACAAGCAACTATCTGAAAGAAATCTGGGCAAATCAATCTATGAAAAGGAAATGTTGGCTATTCTACATGTCATTGATCTGTGGCGCCCTTCTCTATTGGGGCAACGCTTCCAAATTAAGACAAACCGTTAAAGACTCAAGTATTTTCTGGAACAACGTATTTCCTCCCCGGAGCAACAAAAATGGGTGACTAAGATCTTTGGATATGATTATGAGATCATTTACAAGAAAGGAAAAGACAATATGGTTGCGGATGCACTTTCCCAAAAATATGAAGACTAAGGATCCCTTTTTTCTCTTTCCTTCCTTGTACCAGATTGGCTCCAAGCCGTTCGCCAGGAATGGCTACAAGATCCCAAAAGTTAGCATCTGATCCAACAATTGGAGTCCAATGCTCCAACTTTCCTAGGGCACTCTTGGCTCCATGATGAGCTTCGATACAAAGGTCATTTGTATTTAAGTAAAAAATCAAATCTTAAATCCACGGTACTTTCTGAGCTTCATGCTACACCCACAACGGGGCACTCCGGGTTCACCAAAACCTATGACAGGGTCAAACGTTCTCTTTTTTGGGATGGTATGAAACAACACATTCGTAATTTTGTCGCTCAATGTGATGTGTGTCAACGCAATAAGGGAGAAACAGTCAAATCTATGGGCACACTACAACCGCTTTTGATTCCACCTGCTATTTGGAGAGATATCTCTATGGATTTTATTACAGGCTTACCCAAATCGGGAAATAAATCAATCATCATGGTGGTTGTTGATCGCCTTTCCAAGTATGCTCATTTCTGTGCTCTTCAACACCTATTTACAACATCCACGGTGGCTCAAATTTTCATGGAACAAGTCTTCAAGCTTCATGGCATGCAACACTCTATTGTTTCTGATTGCGACCCAACTTTCATAAGCAATTTTTGGCAAGAACTGTTCAAGCTACAAGGCACCCAATTTCATCTCAGCACAACTTATCATCCCCAGACTGATGGTCAAACGAAAGTTGTCAACAAGTGTTTGGAAACATATTTGAGGTGTTTTGCCTCAGAAAATCAAAATCAGTGGGCTCAATGGTTACCCCTAGCTGAATGGTGGTACAACACTTCATACCATACATCTACACACATGACTCCTTTTGAAGTGGTATATGGATAGAAGCCACCTTCAGTTCTCTCATACTTACCTAGTGTCTTGAAGGTCTAGGCGGTTGACCAAACACTTACAGTTCGAGAGGCTATTCTTCATACCCTCAAAGATAATTTGTTCATGGAACATAATCACATGAAGCAACAAGTAGTTCAAGGTCGCTCTGAACATCAATTTGCAGAAGGGGTTCATGTGTTTCTTTGACTACAACCTTACAAGAAAAATTCGCTCAAGGCTGAGCATTGTCAGAAGCTAGTGCCCAAATTTTATGGTCCTTATATTATTCTCAAACGTGTGGGATAGGTGGCCTATCAGTTAGCTTTTCCCAGTCATTCGAAGCTACATCCTGTTTTTCATGTTTCATGCTTAAAGAAGGTGATTGGAACTAAGTGCCAAATTCAAACCAACCTTCCTGAGTTAGCCGAAGAAGGATCCATTTGGCTACATACACAAGCATTTTTGGACCAACGTGAGCATCATCTGCGTCAGAGAACTATCAAGGAAGTGTTAGTCTAGTGGAAAGATACAAATCTAGCAGATGCCACCTGGGAACCAACTACCATTCTGCAACAATTTCCACATCTCAAGCCTTGAGGACAAGGTCGTTTTTAAGGGGGAGGACATGTTAGGGTCCTAACCCGCATATAGGTAGAAAAATATATTTGGATGTAATAAAGGTCAATATTAATAAGGCCTTCCAATACAATAGAATAAGTCGAATGTAAGAAGACCTAATAGAAGCTTCCGCTTCTAGAAGGATCTTCCTCTAGATGCTTCTTTTGATAGACATATTTAGTATAAATAGGAGTTGAGGGTATGAGAACCCTAGCTTGGATATTATTGTAATAGATCTCTGCTCGACTGGAGGTTGCCCCCTCGAAGAGGCCCGTGAACATTGCTCTCAGAATCAAAGTGTTATTTCTGTTGTTATTCATATATCATTTCAGTGTTATTGTGGTGATTGTTCTGGTTATATTGCTGTTATTCTGCCATATCTAGCATTTTATTTATGTTCTGCATACTTTTTATATTTGGTATATTACAACAACTCTGCTACCCAGTCCATGGATACAAGTCACCCTATTACAATTTGGCCACTTCCTTACATCATTGAAAATTATTAAATATTGAGAACTACATAGCTTGATTAAATCAGTGCCAAACAAATTCTTGATCAGGTCTTCAAAGTTTCTTTTGTAACTATTAGCTAAAACAAGGTCCTCATCTAGCGAAAGAGGATTATGGTTGGAGTCATTGGTGTCAATTATATTTCAAATCAAAACAAACAAGTAGAGTCAATTTAATGGAATAAAATGCAAATAGAAATAGGAGAAACATAGTGTCAAAAAACCAACATAAAACCATTTTAACTCCAAATTTATTATGTACAAAAAGAGATCAAATCCCTTGAGGTACAAATCTTTTTTTTAGTTTTTACATTTTAAAGAAGGTTCGCATATTTAGTGATAATTTTTTTTTATATTGGTCGAGACCATTTTTTCTATATAAACTTTATAGAAGTTGGAAATAAAACACTTAAAGGATATTTTAAACTTTGAAATAAAACCAGTTAATAAAATATAAAAAAGGATAAGTCAACCTTAGTTATTTATTTTTATAAAAGTGGTAAAATCCATCATAACTTAGCTATAACTTAGTTGTCAATTGGTATTAAGGATAACCATCAATAACTAATTTTTGTTAGGAGAGTCTTGAACAATTAACATATTTTGTTATTCCAAAAAATATATAATATCAACATCAACAAACATTTTTATATTAAAATATACTTATTTATTTATAATTAAAATGACATTCGAATATTTATTATATTTTTACTCATTTTTAATTTTTTTTCTTAAAATAATATAAAAACTCAAATTTTCTTTTAAATAAAAAATATTTACCCAATTTTTTATTATGTATGCTAAACGTTTTACGAAATGAATGTTTTCTGTCGATTTTTTTCGGGGACATTTGCTTCTGGCAAAAAATTGTTAGATCTGCAGATTTGAGTGATTATTTCTGTATAATCTGAGTACCCCAAGGGTTTTTCAGCATGCTGAATCCATTTCTTCATTCAAAACTATATTTTAATCAACAAAAAATAGTGATTTTGTGTAGATTTGTATCGTCGAATTTCAGCGAAAAAATCCATTTTGTAGAATAGTTAAACAAAACGATTTTTTATTTACCAAAAAAATATTTTCCTACACTCAATAAAGGTGGCAATGCACCAAAAAATATTTTCCTACACCCAATAAAGGTGGCAATGCACCACTTCACCATTACTTTTGTGACCCCAAGCCATTGGCTTATATAATGTTGTACAACAATCATTTAATGAAACTTTAGAAGTCCTTTCCTTTATTTAGAATTTGCAAGTGAATTTCCAAAATTGTTTGACTTATAGATCAACGCAAGCGTCTACATATTGTTCATAGCGGTGGTTGGTTGATTATATGAATTTGATCATGGTTTACCAAATTATATTTTTTTCAATTTTTAGATTTATAAGATAACTATTTGTTTGTATTTTTTTTTCATTTTCGAGAGAGTTTGAAGTCATTACAACAATATATTCATTAATAATTCAATATGTCACTTGCAAAAATTAAACTTAGATGAAGAAGATAATTATCATTCTTTCCAATAACTTGAACTAAACCCAATTATCTGAAAATAAAAAAATTATCTACTAAATATTGAAATTATATAATTTATTTTAAAATTAAAATTTTGTATGTGTATATTAAATACCATACATTTTCATTTTGAGTTCAATTCATAAGACCTTCATTGGGCTATTGATTATGCTACTTAGACACACATAAAAATGATAACAATGAATAACATTCTTCCTCTTTATATAAGACATTATTATGTGCTAGGGTAGAGATAGGAGGTTTTAGGGTTTCTACAGGTTAGGGAATCCGAGATGTTGTAGAGGTTGACACTTCAGCCGAGAACCCTAGTAGGATATAAATCATAGGTGGTAGATCGTCCACACTTTTGCAGGTATGGTAGATTCGATGGACTTGGTGTGGGATGAGGAAGATGAGTTTTGGGCCAAGGAAGGATTATTCCTCTCTAATGACTCCTATCATCTTATTAACGATTGTCTGCGAAAGCCGTCCTGGGAGTCATATCCACTACCTTCTCCCCTCCATCCATCCTATCCATTTAACAATAGGGTCTCACTGGCTAGTAGAGGTGGCAACAAATCCGGGGAGGTCCACATGAAGAGCACACGATCCTGTGGGGAAAAGTGCCTTAACACCTCTAGTTCATTGCAAGGGGGAATTTCTGATCTCTGTTATCCTCCCGGTGATAGTTCTGTGGATGTATTTGAGAAAAAACCATGTCCGTATGGTAGAGGTGCAGGTCTGAACAGATCCGTCGGGGGTTTAGCTCGTAGTCATCGGAAAAGAAAATGCTAATGGGTGCAGGAGTCTAAACCTAATTGTATGCTTGTTAGTGATGTGGCTATGGATAGGGAATCTAGCTAAGCTACAAATTCCTTGGTATTACTATGCCAAGATGCGTAAGGCGGATTTGAATGACTGGGTCTAGAAATATTGGAAGCCCTTAGTGGGATACTTCCCTCGGTTTAGTCTCCTTTCCAATCACTAGATTGTGTTTCACTTTCTGTATGAGGGTGATTTATTGAAAATATTGGATTCTCCTTGGATCATTGGACGAGGCATACTTATGCACATACTTATGCTCATGCATTGGACTCTGAGACTCAACCCCTTGTCCAAATATTTCACTAAGAGATATCTTTGGATGTTTCTCCCTGATTTCCCCATAGAGTTCTGGTCTTTGAAAATCTTCCAAGCTGTTGCAAAATCAGTGGGCCATTTTGTTTTTTATGATGACCAAGCGCTATGTTGGAACAACAAGCATTTAGCTTGGGTCTTAGTTGATATTGAATTGGACCTGGGACTACTTGATGAAATAGAAATATCTATAGGTGATTCCACCTTCTGCTAAGTTATGGATTACTAGAGGGAGTCGTTTCGTTGTCACCATTGTTGGCAAACTGATCATTTAAAATCAAAATTCTCTTTCAAAATTCAAATCCTAGATGCAACACCCTGCTCCCTGGATGTGCAATGTGGAGTTTCAATTTCCCTCTCAGAGCACCTTTAGACATAACTTTTTGATAAGGAATTTTTTATTGGTAAGATGCAAATCTTCTTCCCTTCCTATTTCAGTAAGCTCTCCATGGATGAGATTAACTATCTAAGAGGAAATGAAAGTTGGGGTTTGGAGATTTTTGGGACTTTCTAATGAAAAAATTCGAAAAGCTAGTAGGGTCTTCTGGGTTGGGGTTAGAGGTTTTGTATGGATCTCCCCCTATCCAGAGAGTCTCCACCGAGAAACATCACTTAGATTCTCCTCCCCTGGGTGCTACCTCCACTGATCCTTCTGTTGACCTCCCCCTTCCATTTTAGACCCTATGTGTGGGTAGTGTTCTGATGTTGGTGGGATGAGTAAAGTTCATAATACACCAGTCTCTACTGATATTACTATGGGTCATGGGATACTAAGAAAGAATACTATCCCCTCTAATGATATCATTTTACCACCTGGAAAAATAGTCTCCCTTAATGATGTGAGGTCTTCTTCCCCCCTTACTATCTCAAATAACTTCCAAAATCTCCCCATTGCTAGTGACGGGTCTAATGTAACTCCGAGGAAGAAACCCTGCACACATAATAACAAGAAGGTTTTTGGGGCTATAGAAAGAGGGTTGGCGCATTTTTCCCCTTTGCCTCCTGTTACTCAGTCATTGTGTGATGCCCTGTATTCTTTGTCGGCCTTTAGAGCATGTTAGTCATCCTTGGATGGTTTCTAATGATCATTTTCTCCCTTAATATTTGAGGGATTGGGGGCCCTTCCAAAATTTCTTCCCTAAAGCATCTTCTATCCTTGGTGAAACCATATATGATCTTTTTCCAATAAACCTTGGTTGATGGTGAAAAGGAGAAAATATTCTTTCTACAATGTCTGTTGTGGAATTGTGTAGCACTTGATCCAAATGGTCGATCAGATGGTTTAATATCAGGATGGAACCCTTCTAGCGCTAACTTGTGTTCTTATGGAACCACTAAAGGGATTTTACTGGAAGGTAAGATCAAATACATATCACGCAATGTGAAATTTCTTAACTGCTATGCTCCTTATAAGGATAAAGAGTCTTTCTGGCAATCCCTGGCGGTTTTCTGAAAGAGGAAAGTTTAATTAAGGGAGGTGACCTAAATTTAACTCTGTCGCCTTGGTAGGTGTGGGGAGCTCTGGCTAGAGTTGTTCCCTTGTCTGAATATTTCTCCAATTTGTTCACTTTTGCAGGGTTGGTGGACCTTTAGCCAAGCCACTTGGCGCACACTTGGAGAAACGATCAATCGGGTTTGGATGGAATCTCTAAAAGACTTGACAGGTTCTTTGTGAATGAAAGTTTTCTAGGTGGTTTGAAAAATACTAGATCATGGGTTGTTAACTCAAATCTATCAGATCATAATCCGATCTATTTGCAAATTGAAGAAACTTTCCACAAACTGACGCCTCCTTTTAAGTTCAACAGTTCTTGGCTGACTGATCCATATTTTATACTTTTCGTTCAAGCCATTTGGCACTCCATGGACAGTTGGAATGATCCTTCTTCTATAATGCTACTTGGTGCTAAGCTGAGGAAATTAAAGGAAGCGATTATTTAGTGGCAAGTGGACAAAAAGAAAAAATTACACTATGAACTAAAGGACATTGAACAAAATATGACATAAGTCTTCGAGAGGTGTCATACACATATTTTCACACCTATAGATTTTTCTCTTCTAAGTTCTTTAAAGAAAAGAAAGGAACAGATCTTAGAAATAGAAGAGGCCACTTGGAGACTAAGAAGCAGGGAAATATGGCTTGAGAAAGGGAATATAAACACCAAATTCTTCCACATATTTTCAACACATAGAAGGAGCCATAATACTATCTGGGATATTTCAGATGAATATGGTAGCATTAAATCATCTTATAAAGAGATTAGTGCGGTAGCCTAAAATAATTTTAAAGCTTAGTATAAAGAAATCGAACTTGAGGACACATTCAATCAAATCAATGTAATTAAAGAGGTTCCCAGGTTTTTTTACAGATGATGAAAGTGACGATATAGGAAATCCTTCCACTCTTAAGGCAGTGGAAGAAGTGGTTAGCAGGATGCCTAGGGACAAAAGTCCCGAGCCGGATGGGTGGTCACATGAATTGTTTCATTTATTCTTTGATCTCATGGGAGAGGAATTACTAGGGGCTATAGAGGAATCTAGGGCCAAAGGACATATTCCTAGAGCATTGAATGCTACTTTTATTACCCTCATACCCAAAGTGAATAAACCTATCACTTTCAATGACTACATACCTATTTCCCTTTGTAATTTTGTTTATAAAGTCATTATAAAAATCATAGCTACCGAGATAAAGGATAAGTCGACTTCTTGTATTTCAATTGAATAGTTCAGCTTCCTTAAAGACAGATTGATTTTTGATGTTGTGGGGATAGCCCAATAATGTATACATACTACTAAGACAAAGAAATTGAATTCGATCATACTTAACTTGGATTTAAAGAAGGCATATGATAAGGTGAGTTGGAATTTTCTTAGGTTAATGCTGATTCATATTGGTTTGAAATGGGAGGTCACCTAGTGGATAATGACATGTGTTTCTAGTGCCAACTTTGCAAACTTGGTAAACAGTTTTCCAACAATTTTTTTTAAAAGTCATCGAGGGTTGAGGCAATGATGCCCTCTTTCACCACTTCTATTCCTTTTGATAGTGGAAATTATCAGTAGACTTTTGAAGAAATCTTGTTCTTTCACGACTTCTATTCCTTTTGATAGTGGAAATTATCAGTAGACTTCTGAAGAAATCTTGTTCAGAGGGTAAATTACAAGGAATAAAGGTGGCCACAAGAGTTATCATATCCCATTTGTTTTTTGTAGATGATGTACTTATTATGGGTATGGGGAAGTATGAAGACTAGATTTATTTCAATTCTCTTTTATCTAGATTTTTCTTGGACTTAGGTATGGATTTTAATTGTCATAAATCATGTTTTCTTGCTCAAAATATTGATTCCCACTTGGAACAAAGGTTAAAGGAGGCTTTTAATATCCGTATCCATAATTTGGAGGAAGGTATGAAATATTTGGGTTTCTTTATTAAAGAAAATGACTACAGGGTTAGTGATTGGATGTGGTTGATCCAAAAGGTGGAGAAAAATATTGGACACTAGAATTATTGATGGTTTTCCTTGGGAGGTAGATTAATCTTAGCAAAATCTATACTACAAAATCTTCCTGTTTACTAGCTTAGTTTGGAAAAGGTCCCTTCTTCGATTATAAACAAGTTCCAACAACTTATCTCGGGGTTCATATGGAGGGGAGAAAATAAATATATTGGCCTACACTTGGCTAGTTGGAGTAAAATTGCAAGACCCAAACCTCTAGGGGGTTGGGGTATCCAGAACCTATTTTGGTTTGCACAAGCTCTGTCATAAAAATCTTGTTGGAGGGGATTGTTTGGATCTAGACTATGGAGTTCGATCACAAGGAAAAAATATTTAAAAGGAAAAGATGTGATTTCTTGGCTGCACTCATAATCATATATCTTTCCTGTGGCATCCAACATATGGAAAAAATTCCTAGGCTTTATCCCTCTAATTAAAAAGTGGTTGGCATGGTCGGTAGGGTGTGGTAAGAGGGCCATGATAGGCCTGGACCCATTCATTGGTTGCAACTCGATGTACAGACTATCAAATTCTTTAATACATTATCTCAATGGATTACATATATTCTCCATTGCTTAAGTTTTTGCTCCATAAAATTCCTCTCCCGATGCATCTCAAGCTTGGATCGAGGTTGAAGACCTTGGACTTACAGGTGACTTAGCATTGGAATGGTCAGATTTCCATACCATTCTTCGTTGTAGTGGAATAACTCTGTCAAATGAAAATGATAGAATAGTCTGGTCATGGAATAGATCCCCAGGTTCAATGACAACCGGTCTAGCATATGATTCTCTTGTTTATCAAAACCTTTCGAATGATCCTACTTGGTGGTATAAGGCTATTTGGAAAATTAAGATTCCTAAAAAAATTATCATGTTTATGTGGCTTTGTCTGAAGGATTGTATCCTCACAGGTGAAAACTATAAGCGGAGGGGAAGGGTAGGCCCTTCGATGTGTATCTTTTGTCTTAGAAATGAAGAGACTTCCTTACATGTGTTCATCTAGTGTGAATATACACAGAGAACTTGGAAAGTTATTTTCAGTATGATGAAGATTTCGGGTACTTGGGACTGTCCATCCTTACAGGATAATCTGTTGAAATGGTTTACCCCAATCTGAGATATATTCCCTTTCTAGTTCTTTGGGGAATATGGAAATACATGAACAAAATTTTATTTGAATACCTATCTCGAAATGATGCTCAGATTGTCACAAACATAATAATGGAAATAAAAGAACTTGCATGGAGCAGTGATGGAGACAAGATGGATTATATCCTTTTCCCTGTTTATTTTGATAACACTACTATCATATTCTTTGATGGTGTTGCTTCTAGAGGTATGTGTGGAATTGGAGTGTTTCTCAAGTTAAATATGTATCATGTTTACAAAGCCTATTTTATAGGAGGTGAAGGTAATAATATCAAAGCAAAGATATTGGGGCTTTGGAGCCTCCTCTTTTTTGCTAAAAGAATCTGAATAGATCATTTAATGGTTGTAGGAGACTCTAAAGTAGTTATGGATTGGTTTGATGATAAAACAAAGTTGGAAATTCTATCCCTCAACTCATGGAAGACGAAGATCCTAATTCTTAGAGGCCATTTCACTAGGATCAAATCCATGCATGTCCTAGACAATTCAATTATGAGGCAGACTCTCTTTCCAAAAATTCTCCGACTTCTCCTATAGTTTGGTTGCATTTTGAGGAATCCTACATGGGATCTGTGATCAATGCAGATCGACTCTATATCTTCTAAAGTACTCCAACCTTTTTTTCATTTTCCTTTTGGAAAATGAAGTACAATTTGGATATTTATAATTTGGACATGTATGCAGTTGAATCCTGCTAATTTTTGTATGGAATGAAGAACTGAAAGTATATATATAAGGTAGCCAAAGATCAACATCAAGAATGTTAAGAGATATAGTCTATACTTCTATATATACCCCAATGTAATAGAAAGATTCTCTTGATTCAATAATGAATAACAACAAAACTTCTTTTTCTGCGTGAAAAAAAAAGACATTATTATGGGATCACTATTCCCCATAGGCTAATGTTTTAGGCTTACTATTTATTTTCCATTACATACACAATATCACCATAACAAACATATATATATGTTTTCTAAAATTACATACACAATATCACCATAACAAAGATGTAAATTTTTTCTAATTTTATAAGGTTTATATGTGAATTAATTTACAAAAATATTAATAATTAGTTGAGGTGTTAATTTCTAAAGTTACATATTACAAGTTCATCCAACTATGGTCTAGGACAAAGTGTCACCATATTAATGGCATAGGTTTAAACATTGATGATCATATATCCTTGGATTATAGGTTTGTTGAGTTTAATAAGATTTATATGCAAAAGTTGACATATTACATTTAATTTATATATTTTTTGGTATATAACAATTTTTTTATGGTTTTTATAATATATATTTTTTGGTATATAACAATTTTTTATGGTTTTTATAAAGCAATTTGTTTAGATAAATACTCAAATGGATGCAATTTTAATCGAGGAGTAAGGATGTGAAAGAATAAGAAAAATATAACATTTATAAAGTCTTGAATTCTAACTTATCACTCTTATTCCCTATGAGAAAGAATAAATCCACCCTTATCACTCTTATTTCTAAAGAGAAAGAAACAATTACAATAGAAAAGTTGAGATCCAATACTTATTACACTATGTAAAACAATTTATAAAATAATATCTATGTATATGGTTAATAAAAATAATTTATAAAATAATATCTATGTATATGGTTAATAGACTTAAACCAATTTTGTCAAATATTTTTAGGTTAAAAGACAAACGAATCCTAGATGAAATTGTTATAGTCTAATTAATAATTTGGTTGAAAAAGTGAAATGTTGATAAAATTGATGTATCCAAAGCATATGACCGAGTAAATTGATGTATTTTATAAACAAAATATAAAAAGCATTTAAATTTAATGATGTACAAATCTAATAAATTCAAAGTTGCATCTCATAATTTTTTTTATCAACCTTAAACATATCTCAAACAATGCCTTTCCAACCTAGTCAAGGAATCATAAAGGAAATCAACAATCTTGTATCTATTTATTATAGCATGAGAAGGATTATGAATAATGATAAGTTCCCTACCATAGGAAATTAATATATCCCATAATGTAAAATCAATATTACATTTAAAATTTGTTGATAATACAATGCTCATGGTAGAAGCCACCGTCAAGAAATTCAAATCCATTAAAAAACCCCTCAAGATGTCCTTGCAAGATTTCGCATGGTGATCAATTATTAAGAACAAATCCAAGATTTTCTTTTTCAAGATCCCAGGGTGTAGGTGCTTATCAATAATTGATCATTTTTTCTTGAGCTTCTTTACCGAGCATTCTTTTGGCGACTCACAATGCAAGAAATCTTAGTTGGGACAAGCATATTGTTAAGATTTAGATAAAAATACAAAGTTTGACATTTACATACGTATCCTTAGTCAACATAATAACTCTAAAATATATATATTTGCAATCGCTCCCAATTACCATATTCTTTTCTATAACTAAAAAAAACATCATAAAGAAACTGGGAAAAAAAAGAAAGTCTTCTTGGGTGAATAAGAGTGGGAGAAAAAATGGTCATTAATATCTTGTAAAGTCATTTCATTGGGAGGCTTGAGTCTTTGCAGATCACAGGTTTTGCATTTAGCATTATCAAACAAATTAATGTAGAGATTACATTATGAGAAATCAACATTATAAAATAAGGTTTAGAAAACCAAGTATGCACAAACACTCATTGGTAGGGTATTTCTACAACTTCAATGTTTCCTAGCAAATCTCCAAGATAGAATAGTGAAAAAAAAAGGAGACCAATATGAGAGATAGATGAAATCTAATGGGATGAATCATGTGATCTTCCTCTACTTATACAAATATTTATCATTTAAGCATATTAAGAAATGGATGACAATTTTTGAGATATATGAAAGAACCATTCTATGACAATGCCCCATTGATTTCAAGAAATGTATTTCTATAATTTTGGAAAATAATAATGGAATGTAAAATAAAGACCAATTATGGAAAATTTGGAATATTGATTAATGATCCATTATCTCCACCTTTATGTGATAGTTGTTAACATGGAGACAAAATCAAACATGGGATAACATTTGCAAATGAGCATTTATGGGACTTTCGCCATAGAACTTGAGATCAATAATATTTCCATGCCACAGAAACATTGAATCACTATATCAATTATCCATGCGATGACCCTTTGCTAAATATCCATGGGCATGGATTTAGAGAGTAATGAGAAGTGACATCCCCATCCAGTGGGACATATCAAGGTTTATTAGTAATCGGTTGGGAGACAACTTCAAATCTAGAGTTAAAGCAAGGATGTGGGAAGTGATTATAGGGAAAGTGGTATAGAACATTTGAATGGATCGTAGCCATAGAATTTTCACTCAGTGAACTTGTGACATAGCACCTTCATTCGTGGGATATTAAAGAATATCCCCAATTTCACTAGATATTGGTAAATACCTCCCAAAATCTTTTTGTTGAACCCCCCTCTCAATACACATTTCCAATAAAAGAAACCTCTATTTTTACTAGATACCCCTTTTTATACACCCTAATACCTATAAACCCACTAAGACCCCACATCCCCCAATACCTACAATAGATTGACTTTATTTTTCACAATTTAAAAAGCCCCTTTATAAATGAACATTATAAGATATTGTTCAACAAAGTGAATACCCCATAATCACAACAACAATATTTTCCAAGAAAATATGAAATATTTTATATAAGTCTAAAACAATATTTCCAAAAATATAATAAAAAACCATATTAAAAAATATTAGGAAAATAAGTATTTTGAAAAAACACTAAATGAACAAGAAAAATAAGCATATTTAGGAATCTCAATTCAAAACTTACCTCATTTTAATTATTAAATCATTCATCAAAACATAATGCATCTATATGGAAACCATCAATCACATTATTTTCTTAATGGAAATCATTAGTAATTATTTAGGGCACTGAATTGGACAGTTTGCCCAAAATATTGGGAGAACACTAATAACTTAGCCAAATTTCTATCTCTAATTCAAGAGATAGACCTAACACTTAATATCAAAGATGGAGAGTCCCAAATGATCATAGAAAAGGTTGAAATATGAAAATGTAACTCACCATCCAAATGATTGGAAATTGATTCACCCTATTAGAGTAATACTACACAATTATTACATCATTCTCAAGCATTTAGATTTGACATATACAATGGATGATGAATGTGATAGCATATAAATTAGATAACATGGGTATGAATTTGTAAAGGGCAAGAAATGGCATGGTCACTAGAAGCAACTTCATGAAACATGAATCTTGACAAAAAAAAAAAGAAGATAAAATAAATGAGTCGTCAAACAAAAACACTTAATGAGATGTAAATGAAATGACACAAGAAATGAGACAATTCCAAGTAACATGAAGAGACTCACATAGAAAGAAATAGAAAGAAATAGGAAAGCAAGACATATTCCTAACTATGATGTTCACATCACTTTACAACACAATTATTGTCAATAGAATTTGGTTGGTTTAACCAACATTTTCCCCATTTATAAGTGCCTTTTCTTCGACAAAAGAAAGGGAGAAAACATGGAAAGACATAACACTTTGATTTTGGTGATCAAAATTGCAATATTGAGTAGTTCTTCAACTCTTAAGGGATTAAAACTGATATTTATGTTGATAATTCCAGTTTACAGTAAAAAAAAAAGAAGTAAAGAATAAATAATTGTGTTAATTATATATATATATATATTGTATGACGAATATGAAATTTATTAATTGTATATATTTTAAAATTTTAGGTAAGGATGATGAATAACTACATGATCCCATTGATTTGATATATACCTATGTTTTTTTTTCCAAAGAAAAAAAATATGCATACTTTTTTTTCAAAGAAATATATTCTTATTTCAAGAAGAAATGAAAATAAACATTGAAATGCATGGAAACACTCTAAAAAAATGTTCTTATCAAGCATTATAAACTATAATAAAAACTATAAAACTAATGGTCTTAAGCAAAAGTCCCATTTCTACATACATCTAAAACTGCCATATATGCTCTACAAAACAAAAATATTACTTTCTCTTTTAGTTCTAAAACTTCTTCATAGAAACAACAAAATAAACATCTAATTTTTCAGCATCCCCCTAAGGTTGTTCCCTTAAGATGTAGTTGGACTAAATATAGATAGTTAATCATATAGGGATATCGATATGGCTAGGTGTTGGGATCCTACCCCTTCCTCCTCTGTAGAGAAAGTATCTCTATATAGAGTTAGAGCTTGTTTATAAATCTCGTTAGCAAAATCACCAAGTTCTCTCTATATATGGTGAAAATAATTTTTTAAAGAATTTCCTTCCATTGCCTTGATGTTTTCAAATATTGGAGAGAGGGTTGAATTTTGAAGGTTTTCATTTTGACTATTTTGATCAATAACTATTCAGAGTTTCTAGAATTTGAATTTATAAGGTTAATTTTTTCTATAGCTAGCCTCATCAACATCCATAGAAAATTAAATTCTATGCAATCATTTGTCCCTTCTCCCAATGCAATGTTAAACAAAACTTTGTTATCTTCCTTCAAAAATAAAATTCCTCCTACCCCACATTTTCAAGGATCTCCTTAACAAGCTATCAATGTACCCTTATGCATATGTAATGTGTCTATGTTTTGATATACAATTATCCATAAGGTATTTTCTTTCCGAGGTTTCTACACCCCTCCATATGCAAATATAATTTGACGAATAACCTGAATGGGAAGAATAGAATTCCCTTGTTCTAAAAAAACGTTTGATTCTTGGCAAGACAAAGTGCTCAAGAGACTATACAAGGTAAGTTTTTATGGTCTTTTACTACTTTGTCCTTAAAAAGTTTCTCCCAAAAGTATGCTATAAAAATTCCTTACCAAGAAGATAAGCCTTTGATTATCTACAATGCTTCCTTCTGTAAAATTCTGAGACCAGAGAGATTTAAAATTTGATGAGAAAAATAATACTAATCCAATGAATTTGCAAATAATCAAAGAAGAGAGAGACAAAGAAGAATTTACTCCACAAGAATGAATGTATTCACAATATATTTGAAATTACAATGAGATCAATCCAATATGTAGAGAGGAATTGATCTTGTCACTAATAATATCAACTTCCACTAAAAGTAGTGTAAAAATGGCTAAAGCACATGCCTAAACCTCTAAAATAGATAACCCACACCTAACATGTGTATGATAGGCTGAAAAGTGCGAGTTTACTAAATGATTAACTAAACATGCCAAGTTTACTAAGGAAAGGGGGTAAATCCCTAAAATCAAGGGACAATTTCCTTGATTTAAGGAGAAGTGAGCTCTCCTTCCTTTAGGTGTTTAAACTTTGCATGGAGGTTGGAAAGGAGTTATTAAGTGGAGTTCTATCTAAAGAACTCAAAGTTAACTCCCTAAAATCAAGGAAGGTGTCTCCTACCCTCTCTAGAAAGTCGAATCAAGTGAGGAAAAACGCATTGGGATGCATTAACCAGGGAGATCAAGCGAGGAAAAACGCATTGGGATGCATTAATTGAGGAGATTGGAAAGATAGAGCCAGAATGAGAGGCTTGATCTTCTGATGGTTTCTCTTCTGGCTCTATCTTTCCAATCTCCTGCATGCAACCTTCACAATCTTCTTTATTCCCAAATAGAACCTCCAATCTGGTCCATAATTCATTTGGAGTTGAATATTGTGAGACAATATATACTTGGTGGAGAATTTCTGGAGAAATAGACAAGCAGATAAATCCTATGGCCATATCTTGTCTATTGAGAAAGTCGTTTT
The DNA here is from genome assembly GCA_009831015.1 of Picea engelmannii. NCBI lineage: Eukaryota > Viridiplantae > Streptophyta > Pinopsida > Pinales > Pinaceae > Picea > Picea engelmannii. The sequence goes on from ML822425.1 coordinate 123,878, forward strand.
TCTCATCAACGGAATTAGGCTCTACTTCGATTGCCATAGTTATTCGGTAGAGACCTTTGCTTTGGAGAGAAAGGGTGATTTCGACTTTCCATTCAAAGTAGTTGAATGGAGTTAGGACAACATGCTTGGGCTGAAGGTGTTGATCCATTGATTTTTGTTGTCTCCTTTGATGATTTTTCACCTGAAAATAAAACTAGTATACCTCTCCCTCATATTCCCTGAGGCTCTAATTCAATGCAAAATTATGAGACCCAAGAGATCTAGAATTCGATGAGAAAAATAATACTAATCCAATGAATTTGAAAATAAAAAAAGAAGAGAGAGATAAAGAATAATTTACTTCACAAGAATGAATGTATTCACAATATATTTGAAATTACAATGAGATCAATCCAATATGTAGAGAGGAATTGATCTTGTCACTAATAATAGAAACTGCCACTAAAAGCAGTGTAAAAATGGCTAAACCACATGCCTAAACCTCTAAAATAGACAACCCACACCTAACATGAGTATTATAGGCTGAAAAGTGCGAGTTTACTAACTGATTAGCTAAACATGCAAAGTTTACTAAAGAAAGGGGGTAAATCCCTAAAATCAAGGGACAATTTCCTTGATTTAAGGAGGAAGTGCGCTCTCCTTCCTTTAGGTGTTTAAACTTTGCATGGAGGTTGGAAATGAGTTATTAAGTGGATTTATAACTAAATAACTCAAAGTTGACTCCCTAAACTTAAGGAAAACTCCCTAAAATCAAGGAAAGTGTCTCCTACCCTCTCTAGAAAGTCGAATCAAGTGAGGAAAAGTGCATTGGGATGCATCAACCAAGGTCTAGGTGCCTAAGACAAGTAATACACCAAGGGAATTTATGTTTATTCTCTAACACCTTCCACACCTATTTTGTGTATGAATAATGTACCAACAAGTAGTATATAGTTTCTTCATCTTTTTTACACAATATGGATCTTCCTAGACCTTGCCATTCTCTCTTCTTACATATTTCCCATGTCAATATTTTGTTAGAGAAGGATAACCATAGAAAATGTCTAGTTTTAAAGTAGCCTTTATCTTCCAAATGGGCTTCAACAATCATAATTGTTCCCCTCCTTCCTCCTCTAAGAACATTGCCTTATACCCTACATGTGTAATGTATCTTCCCAGAGAACTGTTTTTGGACCATATTGTTTCATCTTCCCCAACCCTCACCTTATAGCACTCTATTGGATTCTTTGCATGAAGTGGTTGAAATTTTCTACCTTCTCTCCTTAAAGCCCCAAAATGACTTCCCTTTTCCAACCTTGGTTCCAAATAGAAGAGAGAAACATTTATGCTGCATTTGCCAAATAATCAATTCCTTGCATATTTAGGTATTGATAAAAGGTTTAGGTAGTCTATGATGTCCATCACATCCAACCCAAGTTTAAACCCTTATTCAAAATTTGGCCCCATTTTCTACTGTCTAAGCTAGCTAATTTCAAACTATTTGAAAATATTCGATTAGGGCCTTCTATAAAATAGAGGCCCCCCATACTAATTCCATTGGAAATTCGATCTAATCTTCAAAGAACAATGGATCAATATGTTTTTGCATCATAACTTTCTAACTTTCTACCATTATCCTCCATCTTTTAAGATATTTCATAAACTCTTTGCTACCGGGACTTGACCAAAGAAGTGAATATTGTTCAATCCCCATCCCCTAACTTCCTTTGGTTTTTCTATCTTACTTTAGTTAATTAGTGGAATACCTTCCTTTTATTTACTCCCCATCCATAATAAATTAGCTTCTTTTTTTTATATTATTTCTCTGATTTTTTCAAGAATAAGTACATGAATGTATGCTAATAAATGCCAATAAACATTATTAGATTCAATTCAATCTTCCCTCCTCATGATAACCATTTATGGAAGCAATTTGAGGCTCTTTTTTCTTATATCTTTTCATAAATCTAGTTATATTCTTTAAATCTATAATCATTTGGCTTCATCATGAAATCTAGGTAATTCACCCCCATTATCAAAGGAATATACATTAAATGGTAGGATTTGGTCCAACCTCCTTTCATGCTTCACTACTAAACCATTAAACAAAATAGTGATTGTAGCGCCCCTCCCAAAAATTAGGAGTTCATGGTTTTAACAATAATTTTGTTATCTAAATTATGTTTCTTTCTTCATCAAGTAAATCTAATTTATGGTTTTGTTCTAATACAATAAACAGTTAAATATAAAATTACCTAACACATTTTGAGGATATAGGTATGCATTTCTAACTTTCATTAAAAAAAAAACAGTAATTAGTGAAATCCCTGTTTAAGAAGAAGTTGTTCCTTTAGCTTGTCTATTTGGCTTGCCTGTTGATGTCCTTCCTGAAACTTAATCCTCCCATCCAGCTAGGAACAAAGCCTCTCTAGCTCCTTAGCTCAAAGAAATCATATTTCCTAGCCCTTGAGCCCAAAATACCAGCAATAGTAGTCCACTAGTAAAAACTCACAAAACTTTTTGCAACCTTCCTCCTCTCCAAAAATTTTGCTTCATTTCTGCTCCCCCCAGTTTATCCTTTTCCTCCAAATAAACCCCCCCCCCTTCCTTATCCTTGTCACTCTAATCCTTCCCATCATTAATTTCCCCTCTACCTTATCATTTGTCATAAATTCATACCAACCCCAACCACAAATGAAATATTTTTTTATTAAATGTTACATTTCTTAATTCAAAATGAATAAATAAATAAATAAATAAATGATAAAATATAATTAATTCAATAATTAACTGACATGGATAAATTAATGATTTAATCAATTAATTAAATTTTAATACCTTAATAACTTAATTTACCTTACGTTCCCGTGGTGTAGAGTAGTCGGTAAGGGAGTGAGTTGTTAAGGCACTATGTAAGTGAAGTCACTGGTTCCAAACCTCTGGGGACACCTCAAATCCAACCATGTTAAGGGATGGTGCGGTCCAGACCGGGTGTGACCCCATGCGATTTGTGGCATCTTAGCCACAGGCCAATCCCGCAAGTCAAGGATATTTAACTAAAAAAAAAACTTAATTTACCTTAATCAAATCATTAATTAACCTAACTGGGTTGTTACATACACCCACCCTTCAAGAAAATTCATTCTGAAGTTATAGTAACTTACAATACAAGGAGAACAATAACATGATTCATACATCTAGATCAAATAAACACATCATTAATTTAAACATTCATAAATACTAGTGTATATGCACAAAACATGTATGTGTAGCTAGCACATACAAAACTCGTGCGTGTACTATTGTAAATTATTAATACATCTAATGCAATTCATGTATGCTTCCAACCCAATCAACAATGCAATTACCTTCATAAAGAATAAATCAACCTCTTACAATTTATATTTTATTTTTTATATTTTTCTTTGCAAAATCCTTAATTACAATAATTTAGCACAAGTTATAATTACCTAGATAATTTTTAATTCAGTTAAGCATTTAAAAAAAAAGAAGAGAAAATCAACACTTCTAGTATAAGATAAAAACCCGACACACTCTCAACTATGTCTAATCATCATGCCTCCCTAACCTACTTCCATCTTCCATCCATATCCTTCCTCTGTTGGATTATCCTGGAGCGCCAACTATATTGACCTAAATCTAGATAGAAGTCGTAAGAATAAGTGTCAAATACCTTGACCAAGCTTCCCCAACATGCAACTGGAAGTAATCATCACACGTCTAGGGAAGCGTGATATAACACCATCCTCCCATGACTCCAGGTTTCAGAGGATACACAATGGGAAATTCCTCCACCCCTCCCAATAGAACTAGGGTCAACACCCTATCATGGACCATACAATGGCACCATGTTGCTGGGATTTTGTCATCATATATTCAGTTTAAGGAAATCTCTCTACCTAAAAACCTACACTTGACCAGATATTATAGCAATGCATTCTAACCAACATAATTTAACATGCAAATATTCATACCATATTATTCCTCTGTCAATGTTCACGACATCAACCATTTATTACCTTCATCCCTTGGCTATTTCATAGCCCATTAATATACATATTAGTTATAGCACAAACTCACACATATCCATACACACTTTCATGTAAACACATTTAACCATATCATTAACTCGGTATCCACGTACCATCATCTTTAAATTTAAAAAAATTCAAGCTAAAAAGAGGTTGCATAATATTAAGCATAAATCACATAACAACAAACATTCATAGTATTTACATTGACATAGGTCCATATGCCCAAATTTTAAAGTGTCAAGTAATCAATGTTCCATAGATCATAAGAAAATAAATATACGACTATGACATAAGTAATTCTAGTTGTCTAAGTCAAAATGGGTCATTACATACACCCATCCTTTGGGAACCATAGTCCCAAGGTGGTAAAAAAAGTGAGGGATGATCTCGTCATAAGGTATTTTCATCCTCCCAGGTAGCAAATCCTGGGTTGTATTTGTCCCGCTGGACCTTAACTTGGTCCACCAAACACTTCCTGAGCTATCGGACCCTACGGTCCAATGTGCGTAGTGTTTCAACCATGATGGTTCCCACGTCCGATACCTGCAATTCCTTCCGATTTAGTTTGTGAGATTCATCAACGACATAATGACGTAGAATAGAAACATGAAAACATTATGAGTTTTATGCAAGTGGGATGGAAGTACGAGGCAATAGGAAATGAATCCAATACTCTCTTAGATTTTAAACGGTCCTATAAATCGAGGCGAAAACTTTGTCCCTTTCCCAAACCAAATGGTACTCTTATTAGGCCTAATACGAATGAAAACCTGATATCTCAATTTATAATGTCGGTATGTCCTGTGTTCATCAACACAATTTTTTTTTCTATCATGTGCCTCCTTTAATCATTGTCTAATCTGAATCACTCGTTCCTCCATCTCTTGAATCAATTCTGGCCCTACTGTCACTCAGTCTTCTAACCTTTCCCAACTCAATGATATCTTGCATGGCCTTCCATACAAAACTTCATGGGTTTTATTATCCATAGCATACATTCTAAGCATGTTTTCCGTAACTTAATTTACTCTTTCGGTTTTCCCATCCGTTTCAGGATGATACGATGTGCTTAAGTTCAACGGAGTCCCCAGTGCTAACTGCAAACTTGTCAAAAATCTAGATGTGAATCGAGAGTCCCTATCTGAAATGATCTTCTTGGGTAACCCATGCAGACAGATGACTTTACTTATAAAATCATGTGCAATATTAGTGGCATCATAAGTGTCTCTAATTGGAATAAAATGAGCACTCTTGGTCAACTTATCAACTAGAACAAGAATGGAATTGTGCCTCAACGATGTGAGTGGCAATCCCACAACAAAATCCATAGAAATGACTTCCCACTTGCACATAGGAACATCATGTGGTTCTAGGAGACCTATAGGGTGGTGATGAACAACCTTCACTTGCTGACATTCAAGGCGCTTGGTGACAAAATGGACTACATCACGCTTCATTCCTACCCATAATAAAATATTCTTCATGTTTGCGTACATTTCCTTCACACCCAGATGTGCACTGTAACGTGCTTTGTGGACTTCCTTGAGTATGATGCTTCGAATATCCCCGCCCTCAGGGATGCACATCCTTCCATGTTATTTAAACAATCCTATATCCTTCGTACTTTGGCTCTAACTACCTCACACTCTGAAGGGCTGAAGTAACCTTTAAATACCAACTATCTCCAAGAAGTTTCCCCAACACTCGCTCCCTCAGATTAACTTTTAAGGGCACCAAGGAGAAGATACATGGCCTTCTACTCAGGGAATCCATGACCACATTCTCCTTTCCCTTGATATATGAAATTCCAAAATCATACTCACTCATAAACTCATTCCATCGCCTCTACCTAACATTGATATATCTTTGAGTGAAGAGATGATTTGAGATTTTATGGTCTATTTTGAGCTCAAAGCTTCGTCCTACTAGATAATGCCTCCAAATATTTAGAGCTAGCATTACATCTGCCAACTCTAAATCGTGAGTAGTATATAGCTCCTCATGTTGCTTCAACTTTCTTGACACATATGCTATCACTCCCCCATCCTGCATTAGAACGACCCCCAATCCTTTCTTCGAGGCATTCATGCAGATTGTGAAGTCTTTTTCCATATTCAACACTCGTAGAATTGACAATTTGGTTAGTAACCTCTTAAGTTCTATGAATGCAATATCACACATCTGTCCACTCATACCCGACCCCCTTGCAATGCAAGGTGGTGATGGTTTTTTCAATCTTCAATAATCCTTCCAAAAACCTTCAATAATATTCAGCTAGCCCCATCAATCTTCTCACCTCATGAGAATTCCTCGGCACTGGCCAATCCATTATTCCCTTCACCTTTTTCGATTCCACCGAAATTCCTTCACCTGAAATTATATGACCTAAATAGTGAATCCCTTTCTGGAAGAAAGAGCACTTTGACAACTTTCCATACAACTTGTTCTCTCTAAGGCATGACAACACCACTCCAAGTGTTCTTCATGTTCTCTTTCATTATTAGAATAGATAAGGATATCATCAAGAAAGACTTGTATAAAGAGGTCTAATTACTTTTGTAATACACCATTCATGAGGCTCATGAATACTATTGGTGCATTGGTCATACCAAAAGGCACTACAATGAACTCATAATGCCTGAACCGAGTTTGGAATGCAGTTTTAGGAATATCAATTTCCTTAATCCTTAATTGGTGATACCCTGATCATAGATCAATTTTTGAGAAAAGTGTTGCTCCTTTCATGTAATCAAAGAGATCATATATCCATGGTAGTGGGTACCTATTATTCATTGTAGAATGGTTCAAGTCCCTGTAATCTATACACAGTTGTAAGGAACCATCATTCTTCTTGAAAAATATTACTGGTGCACCCCAAGGTGAAACATTGGGGCTTATCAGTCCTAAGTCAAGTAGTTCCTTCAACTACATCTGCAACTAATAAATTTATGGAGTCGTCATCCTATACGGTGTCTTGGAAATTGGCTCCGCACTAGGTTTTATCTCAATGGTAAAATCAAACTCCCTCTCAGGAGGCAACCGTGGAAACTCTTTTGGAAAAACATCCTTAAATTCCTACAAAATTGGATATTGATCTATAGAGGGTTCCTTCCCTTCATTGACTATTTCCACTAAAAATAATTGACAACCTTTCCTCATGTAACATTTAACCTTCATTGTTGAGATAAAGCGTAGAGACACTTTCCTCCATATACCATGGATCTCTACTAGTTGGCCTTCATCATCTATGCAAATCACCCTCTTCACGAAACAATCTACCATAGCTCAATGGGATTCTAATTGATCCATCCCGATGATTAGATCATACGTCCCTAGGGAAATGAAATACACCTTCAACCTAGTAGTACACACTCCCATATCTACAAGACAATTATCGATGCTAGGTCCTACCACTTGTTTTTCCCCCGAAGCCATCTTGACTTGCTTAAAGTAATCATGCTCGTAGGCTACCAACCCACACTTTTCCAATGCACAAGGTGAAATGAAACTATCTGTAGCACTGGAATCAAATACAATTTTAACACTAGGATGATTTAGCGTACCTGACTACTCCACCATAATGGATTGATGTTCTTCCTGGTAATTATTAACCACTACATAAATCTGGTGGCCACTACTTGGTCTTCCCTTCGGGGCCTTTCCTTCTCTATGTACAAATATTGATTGTTACTCTAGACAGTCATGTTGGTAATGGGGTCCTTCATGCTCTCAATAAGTAACCCGAGGTGGAACTTGTACACTGCCCTGTAAAGGTCTCTAAAATGAGTTTCTCCCCCTGGAATCCATGTCCCTACTAATTTCTCCCCAAGAAGGTTGTGTACTTTCCTGTGATACTATCGATGAGTGGGATGTTACACTTTCCGCCATTGAAATACTTGCGAAAAATGTTCTATGTGTGGCTTGATTCCCATAGGGAGGTGGCCTAGAGCTTCCTCCCCTAGAGAAGATCCTAAGGGCCTTCCCCACGAATCCAGGATGTTGTGGAATGGTTGATCTTATTCCTCTATTTAAACTCATATGCTCTTCTGTGTAACGATCACTTTCAACTGCTTCAACCACTTACGATGGTTTCCACATCCGTACCATGGCCCTTATCTTAGGGTTTAACCCATACACAAAACATTCTACTTTCTGCTGATCGATATCCATGTATGTGACGTAATTTACTAACTCCATGAACCTTATTTCATACTCTTCCATAGTTATGTTTCCCTGACTTAGAGCATGGAATGCTCCTACCTGTTGTTCCTCATAATAAGTTGAAAAATACTTTCTCCAAAACCTTTCCTCAAAAAGTTCCCAAGAGACAATGTCAGGAGTAAGGTGTAATTGCCTCTCTAGGTTACCCCACTAGTTCAAGGCACTGTCTCTCAACTGAAATATCACTATCTTCTCCTTTGATGCGGAAGCATAATCTCTCAAGGTGAAACATCTCGTCATTCCTTCCAACCATGCCTCTGCACGTTCACTTGCACGACCCCCAACAAACTCTAGGAGTTTTATTTTTTGTAGTTCTCTATTGATGTCCCTTGGTGGAGACCTCCCTCTGAGTCCCTTGATGCTTTTGGGTTACCCACTCCAGATGGTGGGGGTTCCACTTCCACATCTGCTGATTGACTCCCCTTTAATGTCTCATTAATAGCTTCTAAGGAGCACAAAATGAGAGATAATTCGGGCAATGGTGGTGGCAACGCCGATGTTGGTGGTCCTTGCAATGGTGCCCCCCAATCTCGATTTCCCCAAATCCTAACCATTTTGAATAACCGAATCTACGTTCAACCAAATGTTTATTAGAAAATGTTTCAAAGCATTCAACATTTTACTCAACTTATACTTGCAATGTAGGGTTAGGTGTAAGTTTCTTTATACTTGTCTGTAAACAGACATTACTCCTATAAGGTAAGTGGCTAAAGGTTAGGGTCAAAAGCCTCTAAGCTTGGTAACTTCGTACATGCATCCTAACAACTTTCTCAATGTGTTAACTATGCCAACATTACTAGTACTCACCCATTACTCTAACTCACATCAATAACATGTGTCAACCCTTCCCCCTTATAACCCTTTAAGTCTTTATAGATCTTGAAACCAATCAATGTGATTACCTTATTTTAATATTATATTACCCTGAGGTAATAATAGTATTAAAGTAAAATTCCAAAATTTATCCAAATAAAATGTATATCCTAACTCTCATATGTTCTTATACCCTGATATATAACCTTATAATATGATAACCTATATTTTTTATCATTAACACGTTTTTTTCATTATAATTATAATTTTTTATTTATTTAT
>ML822425.1:133315-143580 GCA_009831015.1 Picea engelmannii
TATATGGAGAACTTTGGAGAATTTTTCTTATAGGGTTATAAAAATTATAATAATAATTTTTTTTTATAATAATACAAATAAATAATAATAATAATAATAATAATAATTAATTGAAACAAAACAGGAAGTAGGCAACGTGGGACCTCTCATGAGGCCTATGTGCCTCTCGCTCCCCACTCAACAAAAACAACCCTACTCCTAACTTCTCATTTCCACTTCTCATTTCTTCCCCCCATCTACCTGATCAACCTCGGCTCTGCAACACGACCACCCCTCATATTTTTTTTTTCTTCTTATCCATCTCATGGGTGCAGCCCTGGATCCATGCTTGACTGCTTGAAGGGTGCGACCATGGTTGTGAGGCTGGCCCTACAACTAGTCTCTCTGTGTAGGGGAAAAAGGTGGCTTGGTTCGTGGGGTTTTTGAGCAATTCCTTGGATTCACATCCATCCATCGCTGACCACCTGATGGACGCGGTCATGGCCGCCTATTCCTCAACCTCCCTTTTTTTCTTATACGCAAAAAACACAACTCAACACACCGTAGGAGATACCAAGCAAGGGTTTAGTCATGGTCTGCGACCTCCAAACACTGCACGAACATGTCCCCCATCCTCACGATTGTGCTAGTTGAAGAAGTTGGTTGGGGACTTACCAACTTCCACTGTTGTTTGACTGTTTCAGGTTTAGCTTGTTATACATCGCATGTGGGCCTAGGCCCCTTGGGTTTGAGCCCCATGATGAGCGATCTGAATTTGTTCTCTATTTTCCCTATGACGGAAAATTTTAAATGTCTCTCCAAGCGAAAATTTAAAACATGATTCTCTAGTTATCCATCACCTATCTCCATTCAATATTGTTAGTAGTGTGTTTTTTGTGTACAACTTCAACTTGTTTTGTTACACATTTTGTATGCAATTCCACCATTTTGTGTGTTAGCGATATTTCTTGTAAGGGGGGCTAGAACGCAAAAGAAGGGGTTAAAAACCCACTTGTCCTAAGTTTCGGGCGACAATGCGCCCGTGATAAGCAGTGAGTAGGTCCGAGCGGTCCAGATTTGAGCGCCTAGATCAACGATGCATGTTGGATTCCAGACCCCCCCTTTCCTTTCTACCTTTAAGCGGGAGGGGGGGGTCCGGAATTGGGGGCGCACCTTTCCGACGGCCCAGATTAGCGCGCCTGGATCAACGACGATGAAAGAAATTCCAGACCCCCCCCGCCTTTCTACCTTTAAGCGAAGGGGGGGGGTACGGAATCGTGGATGCAGCTTTCCGACGGCCAAGATCGAGGAGCCCGGATCAACGGCTTAGGCGCGGCCCCGACTTTCTCAGCTGCCCGATCTTTAACCCCGCGTGGGCCCGTCTCCCGTCATGTCATCTCCCTGTTCGCTTTTCCCTCGCCGCCATGTGTCACCGTTCACCCCTCTCTCACGCTTCCATATGGCCTTGTCCTCGTCTCATCATCCATTTACCGCCCGCCACGTGTCCCGTTCCTTTCCACGTCTACCCTCTTTCCTCCTCGCTCGATCCCCTTCCAAGTGTCTCTGCTTCAACCTTCCTCGCCTTCCTATCAGTTCAGGCCCCATCCACATAATCCGACGCCACCACCCCTGTCATGCGCCCCATCCTTCGCACTGGCCGCTACGCATACCCGTCCTACAATCCGTTCAGTTATTCCAGGTGGCGGCGTGAGGAGTACTCCATATCCCGAAATGCCGAGTTGGCTGGGCCATTCTCAATCCCGATGTTGCAGTTATTAAAGCGGTTGGTGGTGGTTAGACATCGCCTCCGCCTTAATGAGAAAGCACGGCCATAAATTTAAGGCACGTCGATTCACCGTTGGAACTGTCAAAGAATTAAGATTGCGTCTGACATAAGTTGCACGATCTTTCAGATGTTGACTGTTAGAAGCCATGCAGACGCAAAGATTTCAATGCAGTGTCTTGATTTCGTTGTTGTTGTTGTTTTGAGTATATGAAGGCGTTTCTGCCATTTTTGTATCTATCGATGGTAGAGCTAAGCTCCCGACTGTAAAGCTTTCATGACCATTCTAGATTCCTGGTTATGTATCTGTGTTTGAGACTTCTTGGTTTATAACAAACAGTTTTCCTTTTCATCTCTGTTTTCATCTTATGCTGGAGAGTTCATGTTCGAATGATTCGCTTGAATTAATACAGTGATATTATGGTAAATGATTTATTGTTGCATTGTTGTTTCTCTGGTTTCTCGTGTTTGGAAGTAAGAAGATCTTATTTTCAGATGCCTGCTCTCATCGTCTGTTAGAAGCTTGATGCCTATAGCAGATCCTCGCACCCTTCTCATGAAGTCTTCCGCCTACTCACCCTTATTACAACTCACTGTTTGAAGTTTATCAAGACCTCACTCGTTTGTGCATGCCTGTCCCAGTCTTGGAGCTGAGACGACTGTTCTGAGTTTGCTTCCATTCGGTCACCCCTTTCAAACAAATCGTGACATTAAACTGATGGGTGTCAGGGTCTGCTCCTGTAAGCAATCTAGGAGTGACTTCTGACGCCAACATTTCTGGCGTCGTTGCCGGGGACGATGTTGAATATATTCCCTGGGATTGAACGACAAATATCAACTGATTCTGAAGGTGCATCAGATATCAGAATTTGAAGATTGCTACTGTGCACCTGGCGACTCCATTGTGACGACTCCGCTGAGGAGAACCTGCACTATCAACTGTGGCTTCGAGAGGCAGACATACGAGGTCTAACCCACACTTGCCTTTAGCTACACCAGAAGCTGACGCGGAAGCAGCGCACAGGACGGGAAAAAGATCTGCAAAAGAAGATTTCGTCGCTGAAATAGGTATTTCTCCACCTCCTGCTGTAAAAACTCCACTTTATTCCTTTTAGCTTCCTAATCAACCCCCCTCTGAGGTTTCCCATTTTCTGAATTTCGGGAGTGTTCCTGCTGAGTTTTCTCCTCCTGGTCTAGTGTCAGAGCGAGAAACTCTTGTCACTCCCCCTTCCCTAAAAGCTGTTCCTTCACACCAACATTTCTCAGAAGGTTTCACCACCCCTCCTCTTATCTCTACTACTTCTCAGAGAGAAGAATCTGCACACTCGGGTCCCTTGGCTCTTTCTCTGTTTTCTCCGTTGTCTCCTCCGAGAACCTCTGTTCCGACATCTCCCGTCCATACTTCTTCTCCTCCAAGTTCTCCTCTACCTAACATCCCTATGGATGGTGTCAATCCTCCTCCGAATAGAATGGATGCCATAGTTGCTGCGAGATGTGCTCCTTTAATCCTATCGCATCCTATGAACCCTCTCCCTGCTGGAGACTACTTGAAGTACATGCCCAAGTTCAGTGGAGAGGGAGACATAACTGCTGAGGAGCACTTGGCTGCTTTTTACAGTTATGCGGACAACCTCAATATAGAAAATGAAGATGTCTGGATGAGGGTCTTTGTCTAGAGCCTGGAGGGCGAGGTTAGAAAATGGTTCCGAGGACTGGCCCCTGGATCTATTGCTAGCATTGAAGCCTTAGATAACGTTTTCCTGAGGCAGTGGGGAGATAGAAAAGATTATATGTATTACATGACTGAGTTTGGGTCTCTGAGAAATATGGAGGGGGAGTCTGTCTCAGACTTCTCCAAAAGATTTAATAAGATGTACAACAAGATCCCTACAGAGATTAAACCCTCATAAGCCTCTGCTCAAATTTCCTATGCTAGCGCATTTGACCCTGATTTCTGTCTCATGTTGAGAGAAAGAAGAGCCACCTCTTTAGCTCAGATGCAATATGCAACTATAGAAGTGGAATCCAACATATTGGCAGCTGACAGACTGAGAAACTAGGCCGACACAGACAGAAGAAAGGAAAAATCGGAAGCCTCAACTTCCGGCCCCTCATTGCCCCACTCTCAAGTAAATGAGCTGACCCGAGTTATGAACCTCCTTAAAGAGGAAGTGGAGAGATTGAAGGTGGAGAGGAAGCAAACGTACAAGGGCCCTCAGAACACCGAAAATAAAGGAGGTTTCAGAAGGCCAAATAATTTCATTCCCCCAACTATGCAAAGAGAGAAGGAAAGAGACATAGACGACCAAAGAGTTCAGGCTCCCTTCCAGAACAATTTTGTGGCTGATGGAGATGAAGGGGAAGCAGAAGAGCCTGAGCCTAAAATCCACAGTGTAGAAGTCACTCCCCCTTTCCCTCATCTGACCCGATCAGCATATGAAGAATCTCTCATGGATGGTTAGCTGAACGAATTGAGCAAGGGAGATAAAGCTAGTGGTGGTCGAGGCAGATACAACCCGAGGTCCGACAAAAGAGCAACAACACCCGATGTTCCCGAGCCATCCAGTAGAGAAGATAAGCCTACTAATGAGGTAGCAGATGCTCACAGAGGTAAGAAGGCCCAACCTCTCTCTCCTGTTATCCATAATCATGTTCCTGAAATTAGAGAAATCCCAAAGCCTATGTCTTCTTTCAATTTCAAACATGAGATTCAAAAGGTCAGAATTCCTGTGCCACTCACTGAGTTAATTAAACACGGGGAATTCAAAAAATGCTTCTCTGAGATGTTAAAGTCTGAGGCCTCATATCCTCTCACAGACTCCATAAACCTCCAAGATGAAAGGCCTGCAGTTGTCCTAGGTCCCATGGTAGAAGACATAGATGATTCATCCCCTCCCTTCTACACCTCCCTGAACATACATGAAAAGGTACTGCATAATTGCCTTATGGACTCAGGGGCCTCCCACGACCTCATGCCCAAAGCCGTCATGGAAGAATTAGGACTGGAAGTCACCCGAGCCTATCATGACCTCTATTCTTTCGACTCCAGGAGGGTCCAGTGTTTGGGAGTGATTAAGGACCTAATAGTCTCTTTGTTTTAGCTTCCCATGAAGAGTATGGTCATGGATATTGTGGTAGTTGATGTTCCCCCCAAGTTTGGCATGCTGTTGTCAAGATCTTGGATTAAAATATTGGGCGGAACCCTGCAGATGGATCTTACATATGCCACTATTCTAGTGTTTGGGGGGGAACATAGGAGACTGTACAGAGAAGCCCAGCTAGCCTACATTGTCAGCGACGAAGCGAACCCCACTAATCATCCCATCTATGCCTTGGACACTGACTTAGGGTCTAGCTTGTTGCAGGTCACTGAGACTCCTGAGGCCCCTTTGCAGATTAGAAAGCAGTCCATTCTTAATCACGAGACACCCCCTCCAACCACCTCTGTTTGGAAGATGTTCTTTGATGGGGCTTCTTCCAGTATGGGTGCAGGGGCCGGGATAGTGTTCGTGTCCCCTTGTCGCGAGACCATCTCTCTGTCATACAGGCTTGAATTTGAAGTCACTAACAATGTGGCAGAGTATGAAGCTCTGGTTCTGGGATTGAGAGCTGCGAAAGAAATGGAAATCAGGGAGATAACTGTGTTCGGGGATGCAGAGTTGATTGTCCAGCAGGTAAAAAACGTTTATCAGACCAAGCATCCTCGACTCAGGAACTACAGGAACGAGGTATGGGACCTTGTGAATAATTTCTTCCTGGATTTTAACATCTCTTTCATTCCAAGGGAAGAAAATGCCCCAGCCGACTGTTTAGCTTTCATAGCTAGTCTGCTTGAAGTTCCTGAGCTTCCCACTGACAGGTCCGATATTGAAATAAAATACAGATCCTCTGTGCCAGACAATGTTAAGCATTGGAAGGTATTTGAGGATGATCAAGAGATCGAAAAGTTTCTTCAATCCGTTGATAAATTTTCTGCATTGCACATAGATGAGGACCCTGACATTGAGGGAGAACCTGATCATCACCCTGGGGGGTTGATGAATAAAATTTCCAACCATCAGATTATACAACTACCGAGCAATCACATTACAAAAGGACTCATCCCGCTAGAAAGGTTGTTTGATGGAAATGATGTGGCAGTAAAGGGGAGAGTTTATGGTGATGATGCTGAGACAGATGATTGCAACATAGGTACACCAGAGGAGCCCAAGATGGTCAAATTGTCAAAGAGTCTGACCGAGGAGCAGAGGATCAGATATACTAAGCTGCTGAAGGAATTTGCTGATGTGTTCGCATGGACCTATGAAGACCTCAAGACATATGATACATCATTCATTGAGCACAAGATCCCACTGAAAGAGGGAGCTAGACCATTCAAGTAGAAGCTGAGACAGATAAATCCCACGCTGCTACCTTTCATGGAAAGAGAGGTGAAGAAGCTGCTGGACGCCCATATCATTGTCCCCTTGAGATATTCTGACTGGGTGGCCAATTTGGTCCCAGTGAGGAAGAAGAGTGGAGAAATCAGACTCTGTGTCGATTTCAGGAACCTAAACAGGAGTTCCAGGAAGGACAATTATCCCCTGCCCAACATGGAACACATATTGCAGAAGGTCACTGGTGCTTCGAGGATATCCATGATTAATGGTTTCTCTGGCTACAATCAAATATCAGTCATGCCTGAGGACAGAGAGAAGACAACTTTCACCACTCCGTGGGGAACATTCATGTATGCCAAGATGCCTTTCGGACTGATGAATGCAGGAGCAACATTTCAGCGAGCCATGGACATAGCCTTCATCGGGGAGAAAGACAAGTTCGTGGTGATTTACCTAGATGACATAACAGTCTTCTCCAAGACTGACAAAGAACACCGCTGCCACTTGAAGAGAGTTTTCCTGAAATGTCGCAGGTTTGGCTTTTCCCTGAATCCCAAGAAATCATTATTTGCTATGCAAGAAGGGAAGCTGTTAGGCCACATAGTGTCAACAGAGGGGGTGAGGATTGACTCTGACAGGGTAGAAGCACTCCAGACCCTGCCACTTCCCATATCCAAGAAGGAGGTCCAATCGTTTCTAGGGAGGCTCAATTTTCTGAGGAGATTTGTTTCAAATTTTGCTGAGTTGGGGAAACACATCACAACCATGCTCAAGAAGGGGCATGAAGTAAAATGGACTTCTGAGTCCAGAGAGTCTTTCGTCCAAATAAAGAAGGCGTTGACTGAAGCACCTGTGCTAGTCAGTCCCGATTATTCCAAAGACTTTTTGATATTTTCTTTTTCTTCCCGTGATACAGTAGCTGCAGTTCTGTTACAGAAAAACGGTCAAGGGCAGGAACAACCTATCGCCGTCTTTAGCAAGGCACTGAGAGATGCAGAGCTCTGATACGAGATCATGGAGAAGCAGGCTTATGCCTTGGTGAAATATCTCAAAGCTTTCAGGGTCTATGTCTTACACTCAAAAAACATTGCATATGTCCCTTCAGCTTTTTTGAAGGATATTCTTATACAGCCTGACATAGACAGAAAAAGAGGAAAATGGATCGCCAAGATCCTAGAATTTGATCTGGAAATCAAGCCCACCAAGCTAATAAGGGGGCAGGGTTTAGCCAGGATGTTGACTGAATCCAATTACAAAGCCCTGGAAATTGACTGCATTAATGAGCAAGACGAGTTATCCAGCAGTAATTCCCAAGTCACCATACCACTATCAGAATGCACCTGGTACAAGGATATCTTTTATTTTCTGCAAGAATTGAGGCCCCCTGATGGAATGGAAAAAAGCAAGGCAAGAGCTTTAAAGCTCAAAGCTGTCAGGTATTGCCTCATTGGCCAAACCTTGTATTGGAAAGACCCCCAGGGGATATTACTGAGGTGTCTGGACCCACAACAGGCCCAGAAGGTTATATTCGACTTTCATAGCGGTCTCTGTGGAGGTCATCATTTTTGGAAGACCACAGCTCACAAGATGCTCCGAGCTGGATATTACTGGCCCACCTTATTTCCTGATGTCTGCAGGAAAATTAGGGCTTGCATCGAATGCCAGAAATTCTCAGGGAAGCAACAACTCAAATCCATGCCTTTGAAACCTGTAGTGGTCTCAGCACCCTTTCAGCAGTGGGGATTGGACTTCATCGGGGAAATTCATCCCCCTTCGAGTGGCCAGCACCGATGGATTCTGACAGCTACCGACTACTTCACTAAATGGATAGAAGTTGTCCCTACCAGAAGCACTTCTCACAAAGTAATCATCAGCTTCCTGGAAGACATCATAGCTAGGTTTGGCTTCCCTAGCAAAATCGTCACTGACAATGCTTCCCCATTCCGGTCTGAGCCTCTGGTCAAGTTTTGTGAACAATTTGGAATTTCACTGATTCACTCCACTCCCTACTATCCTCAGGGAAACAGACTCGCGGAGTCCTCCAATAAAAGATTAATCAAGCTTATCAAAAAGCTACTGGAGGACAATAAAAGAGCCTGGGACTCAAAGCTCAAATTTTCTCTTTGGGCTGATCGGGTGACAACAAAGAAATCACTGGGCATCTCACCTTTCCAACTGGTTTATGGAATAGAGGTCGTTTTCCCCACTCAGCTTGCCTTGCCTGTAGCCAATCTCCTCCGAGACTATGAAGAAGAACCTAACCACATGCTCAGGAGAATTCATCTAATGGTGGAAGTGCAGCAGATCAGAGAACAGGTCTTGGACAGATCCTACAATCATCAGCAGAAGATCAAGCAGGCTTTTGACAGGAAGAACAGGAAGAAAGAATTCAAACAGGGTGATCTAGTGCTCAAATGGGATGCACCCAGACATGAAAAGGGAAAACACAGTAAATTTGACGCCCTCTGGTTCGGGCCTTTCAAGATCCTTGAAGTATTTTTGAACAACACCTACAGGTTGCAGAATCTGGAAGGCAATGAATTTTTTAGTGGCCCAGTCAATGGGCATTTCTTGAAGAAATGTTTTCTGTGAGCCGCAGTCGGCTCTTTTTGTTTTGTTTTGTAAAAAATGTTCTCTTGTTGTTTTCTGTTTTGTTCGGACTAATAAATGACTCCATAGCCCAACAACAAAGGCACTAAGTCTGCAAAGAGTTCTTAGAGCATCACAGGGACGACTCTATCCCCCATGGAGCCAAATGTTAGCGATATTTCTTATAAGGGGGGATAGAACGCAAAAGAAGGGGTTAAAAACCCACTTGTCCTAAGTTTCGGGCAACAATGCGCCCATGATAAGCAACAAGCAGGTCCGAGCGGTCCAGATTTGAGCGCCTAGATCAACGACGCATGTTGGATTCCGGACCCCCCTTGCCTTTCTACCTTTAAGCGGGAGGGGAGGGTCCGGAATCGGGGGCGCACCTTTCCGATGGCCCAGATTAGCGCGCCCGGATCAACGACGATGAAAGAAATTCCGGACCCCCCCACCTTTCTACCTTTAAGCAGAGGGGGGGGGGGTCCGGAATCGTGGATGCAGCTTTTTGACGACCAAGATCGAGGAGCCCGGATCAACGGCTCAGGCACGGCCCCGACCTTCTCAGCTGCCCGGTCTTTAACCCCGCGTGGGCCCATCTCCCGTCATGTCATCTCCCTGTCCGCTTTTCCCTCGCCGCCATGTGTCACCGTTCACCCCTCTCTCACGCTTCCATATGGCCTTGTCCTCGTCTCATCATCCATTTACCGCCCGCCACGTGTCCCGTTCCTTTCCACGTCTACCCTCTTTCCTCCTCGCTCGATCCCTTGCCAAGTGTCTCTTCTTCAACCTTCCTCGCCTTCCTATCAATTCATGCCTCGTCCACATAATCCGACGCCACCACCCCTGTCATGCGCCCCATCCTTCGCACTGGCCGCTACGCATACCCATCCTACAAGCCGTTCAGTTATTCCAGGTGGCGGCGTGAGGAGTACTCCATATCCCGAAATGTCGAGCTGGCTGGGCCATTCTCAATCTCGATGTTGCAGTTATTAAAGCGATTGGTGGTGGTTAGACATCACCTCTGCCTTAATGAGAAAGCACGACCATAAATTTAAGGCACGTCGATTCACCGTTGGAACTGTCAAAGAATTAAGATTGCGTCTGACATAAGTTGCACGATCTTTCAGATGTTGACTGTCAGAAGCCATGCAGATGCAAAGCTTTCAATGCAGTGTCTTGATTTCGTTGCTTTTGTTGTTTTGAGTATATGAAGGCGTTTCCGCCATTTTTGTATCTATCGATGGTAGAGCTAAGCTACCGACTGTAAAGCTTTCATGACCATTCTGGATTCCTGGTTATGTATCTGTGTTTGAGACTTCTTGGTTTATAACAAACAGTTTTGCTTTTCATGTCTGTTTTTGTCTTATGCTGGAGAGTTCATGTTCGAATGAGTCGCTTGAATTAATACAGTGATGTTATGGTAAATGATTTATTGTTGCATTGTTGTTTCTCTGGTTTCTCGTGTTTGGAAGTAAGAAGATCTTATTTTCAGATGCCTTCTCTCATCGTCTGTTAGAAGCTTGATGCCTATAGCA
>ML822425.1:143696-157408 GCA_009831015.1 Picea engelmannii
ACTCGTTTGTGCATGCCTGGCCTAGTCTTGGAGCTGAGACGACTGTTCTGATTTTGCTTCCATTCGGTCACCCCTTTCAAACAAATCGTGACATTAAACTGATGGGTGTCAGGCTCTGCTCCTGTAAGCAATCCAGGAGTGACTTCTGACGCCAACATTGTGTTCCTAATATTCTTTTGTTGTTCAATGGGTTGCCTTGTTTTTTGGGATACAACATATTAAGATATTTGTTTGTGTTTCTATAGATCTTCCATCTTTTTGAAGGCAATCCTGGTTTAATACTTGGAGTTTTCATCAATTAATTTTTATTTTTCGATAATTTTTTTTAAACAGTTTTAAAATACACATATGTAAACTAGACTCTGTAAATGCATAGGATGCCAAAATCTACCAAACACTGATTTGTTATTGTTTAATATTAAATAATAGTTGTAAACAATATTCTTATAAGGCTTGTTTTTTTGTTTAGGGTTTTTGGGATGCATGTCCTAGAATTATTTTTTGACCAGTTAACATACCTTCAAGCCATAAGAAAGTGGGTAAGCCCTACGTTTCAGTTTTGAAACCATGCTCTAATACCATATGTAGAGACCCTCCTAAAAATTAGGAGTTCATGATTTTAACAATAAATTTGTTGTCTAAATTATGTTTCTGTCTTCATCAAGTAAATCTAATTTATGGTTTTGTTCTAATATAATAAACAATTAAATCTCAAATTACCTAATACATTTTCAGGATATATGTATGCATTTCTAACTTTCATTCACATAAAACAGTGATTAGAGAAATACATGTTTAAGAAGAAGTTGTCCCTTTAGTTTGATTGTTTCGATTTTTTATTGATGTCCCGCCTGAAACTAAATCCTCCTAGCCAACTAGGAATAGAGCCTCCCTAGTTCCCTAGCTCGAGGAAATCAGTTTCCTTGCCCCTGAGCCAAAAATCCCAGCAACACCAGTCCACTAGTAAAAGCCAAAAAAATATTTTGCAACCTTTCTCCTATCCAAAATTTATTTTGCCTTTCTCCTCCCCCTGGTTTCTCCTTTTCCTCCAAATAAAAATCCCCCCCTTCCTTATCCTTCTCTCTTGAATCCTTCCCACCATTAATTTCCCCTCTACCTTATCCTTTGTCATAATTTCATACCAACCCCAACCACAAATAAAATATTTTGTTATTAAATGTTACATTTCTTAATTCAAAAGGAATAAATAAATAAATGATAAAATATAATTAGTTCAATAATTAACTAACTTGGATAAATTAATGATTTAACCAATTAATTTACTTTTAATACCTTGATACCTTAATGTACCTTACTTAATCAAAGCATTAATTAACCTAATTGGGGTCTTATAATGACTTTATGTGATTTAACTTCCATTCTAGTTGCTCTATAGTATAGGTCCAAATTTTCCTTATATTTATTCTCTTCCATAACAAAACCAATATCAAACAAAATATCATCATCCATAAATAACAAATGAGACAGTGTTAGAGATCTACCCACTTTTATCCATTTTACAGCTCCTCTTTTATACTCATTCACAACCCTACTTAAGCATTTATCTACTAGTAGAAAAAGGAATAGGGACATGGGAAAACCTTATATTAAACCCCTTAAATGAGTAAAACACTAGAGGCAAAACCATTAATAAACACTGCAAATGATACCGATGACAAACAACCCATTATCCAATTTACCATCTATATGCTCTTACCTATGGATAAGCATTAATCTTAAATACAACCAACTCACCATGTCATATGCTTGATAGATATAGATTTATAATCACAACAAACATATTTCTGATTTTTAATATATGAACCCCTTCTCGAGCCACCTCACTACATCATCTATCTGCCTTTCATGTAAAAAAAAACTATTCTTGGGAAATGGTTTTAGAAAAGACTCTATTTAATCTATTTTTTATAATTTTGGCAATTATTTTGTAAATTTCATTACATAAATAAATAGGCCTAAAGTCCTCGAAAGATTAATGATTATCCTTCTTTGGGATGAGGGAAATAAATGTATAGTTGATGGTGCCTAAATACTTCCCCAAAGGCATATATTCTTCCACTATGCTTAATATATCCTCTTGTAAAGCATAATATCACAAATATGAATTCATTGTCCACCCATAAGGACCTATGATTTTTTTTGTTTGCAAGGATTCCATCATTACTCTAAGCTCTCCTCTAGTTATGTTTGTAGCTATGTCTTCATTTTTTTCTTGATCTATGAACCTAAGAAAGTAGGAAGTCATTTTCATTATTTCGTCTATATTGGGCCTAGGAGATTCTTGATAGATCTTCTAAAAATGGGTTAACTCAATCTCTATTGAAATATTGCAACTATACTTCGATCCTCATTTCCCACTTCCTATATCGTATTAATATTTTTCATGTGCTTTACATAATTATGAAAGGACTTATTGTTCCCATCCTTTTCTACCTTCCAAATTTCCCTACTCTTCATCCTCCATTTGTATTCCTCCCTTTCAACCTAGTTCATTTTCATCTCTTCCAAAATACTTAACTATTCCTTTTCATCTTTTGAAACTATCCCTACATTGTTTTGGTAATTAATTTTTGAAAATTTGAAAGTTGACATCATTTAGGTCTCTCTACAATTTGATAGTTTTATTTTTCTCATTTTCCAATGACCATATTTACTCTTTTTAAGTTCTCTACAAATTGAAACATTTCTAAGATTTCACTAGAAAGGTCAAACTTCATCCAATTCCAATCAACCAACAATCTAAATTCTTCGTTGTCTAACCATTTTGGGTTGAATTTAAAAGGATTATGAGGTTTATTTTCATATTTCTTAATTTGTAATAGGAAAATGAGATGATTTGATGAGCCACCCACTCAAACCCATATAGTAATCCTACTAGGTTCGACCATAAATATATTCAACCTTTTAAAAACACTACCATCCACTACCCTATAATTCCTCAATGCAGGGACTAAGTTTATTGGAAACACATCCCAAAGTATTACTTCTCTAAACATACAAACTAAGTAATCTACCACTAGGTTTTCCTAACATTTGTTCCATGGGCATCTCCTCTTTTAGTAGTGAGATTTAGATCTTGACCTAATATAACATTCTTTTAGTAGTGAGATTTAGATCTTGACCTAAAAGACCTTTTTTCTTCAGAAGGACCATACAAATTGATGATGGAAAATGTATTCCTTATTCCCATCGCCCTCAATTCTATTAACAAACATGCATTTAGAACAAATTATTGAGTGAGATATAAGGATCTATTCCACCATGTTAATAAATCTCTAGATCTATCATTTGCATCCAAAATCAGAAAGGTCCAATCTTTGAGAAAAGAGAGAAATCTCATTTTTCTTATCTGCCCTCACACATAGTTTCTTGGATTAGTAAAACATTTGGTTTGTATTGACGAATCAACCTATTGAGATCGGATATTTTGTATAATCCCCCCACTCCTCTTGCATTTTGTTGATGTGGGAAAATGCCCTTTGTCAACAACACGAGTTTACTGAGGGATAGGGGCCAATTACACCTTTCACCATTACAAGTGGAAAACCAATTTCTTTATGTTCCGGTTGATGTTACCTATTTATGAATTTAACTTTCAAAGTAATTGAAAATGCATATGCAGAGTGAAATATTACAACTAATATAATTTTCCTAGCTAAGAATATTAAAACACCAAAATATATGATGCTAAAAAGATAAAAGTAGGCTACACATAGGAAAAAGTTCACTAAAATATAGATTGCATAAATATTTTGATAATTAATAGCACATCAATGACATCCTCTAAAATTATCGTAAATCACAACTTCACATCCATTTGTTGGCATAACAAAAAGATAAAACAAGAACATATATTAAATGCATGAGAATAATCTACAATAGAAATATTTACTCTTACAAATTCCCAAAGCACAATGAGAAGCAAGAACAATCTATGCACGATTGCAACAACACCAAAAATATCAAAATATTGGCCAACAATAACGTCTAAATTAACATTGAAGATAACTTACATTGTCAAGAAAACATCCTATTTCTCTTTACATTCATTATATTTATGCACAAAAATGAGATCATGGGCACTTGAAGCGTTTCATCTCCCTACCTCTTCACTTTTCATGCCTAGAATCAGGAGGTTGGCCCTTAGCATTTGTTTTGACCTTTATATATTCTCTCTAAACATCATATTTTTCCTAATTTCATGAGAGCCAGGATAATCATGTTTCTCGGCTAGGTTTCAAAAAATATCTAATTTATGTTGTAATTTATCCAACGTATTATCCAACTTAGCTACAAAAGTGTTCATTAATCCTCTCTCTTGAGTTAGAATTTCTATATATTCTTTTGCTCCCGCTTTGATGATGTTGGGAATTATATTTAGGATGGTTGTCTCTTGGCTTTGACTTCATGTAGTGTTAATACTACCTCAACTTGAGATATGAATGCATTACTTGCTCTATAAGGAAGTATGTGATATTTTTGTATGATTGCTACCATCTCTTCCTAAAGTTGATTACATTCATACAATAATTATTGGACATCCTAATTTAAATGTTGACCTGCATCCTTTCAACATTCAAGTCCTTTATCATTTCCAAGGATTTTCCTTTCATGAAATATTGTAACATCAAGGGGAGTATCAACAAAATATTGTTTCCATTGTTTTACGAGATCGAGACATTTCTACTACCCTCTTTGTCTTATTTTCCATTATTGTACTATATTGGAGAGGGATATCACCTCCTTATATTAGATTTGGAATTCTTTCATCTTCTTGTATAGGTCCCAATATACCATGTTGGCCTCATCTTGAATCTATAATGCATACTCCACAAATTCAACAATATCCACTTTGGAAACATTGTAGTATTCAACTTGAATCTTTATGCCTTATATATCCCTCTTATAGTTTTCTATTGCATGGGCCATTCGAGCATGTTGGATTATGTGGCTTGGGAAGTGGCCATTCTTGTAGAGGGTACAACCACAAGAGCTATCTAATTTACATATAACACAATAAATCCATTGGCTTCCACCAAAGCTTGATCAGTTTGTTATCTTTCTTTTCTTGTATGTTTTTCATAGATTCCTTTTTTGTTTTATATTGAAATAAAACAACTCTAGTTAAGCTACTTCATTTGTGGGATAATATTTATGCATGAATTGTTTCTAAACCAAGAACCATGGGAGATGCAAATTCCCTTCAAATGCTCATTCCAATGGATGACACAGTCCTCATGCTCTCAAGAGTTGGAAATTGTCTACTAAGTGATCTAATACCTATTTCTCTATCTTTATTCTCAATCCTTTTATTTTCCTCTTCATCTTCAATAATTTTCTTCTCAAGTCTTTGGCTTATATCCTTTTTCTCTTTGCCTCAACTTTTGCTTCTCATTTCTTTATTTGTGCTTATTCCTCAACAACTCATTATTTTTCTTTAACTTCAACTCTCTTTCTCTCTATTTAAACTTAAGCTTCTTTCTTCTATGCCTCATCTTTGATTCCATTTTTCTCTACCTCTTCTTCTGTAACTACTTGTTTTTCTACTTCAATATCAATGTTCTTATTCAATTTTTCTTTTCCTCTCTTCTTTAGTTTCAACTACTTACTTTACCCATGAATGAACTTCTTCATATGGGAGTGCTATCCTATTTTCTTCTTCTTCTAGGCATTCTTCATGGAAGTATGACCAAATAATGGCCACATGGATCTGATGATTCTCTAGCAGTCTCCTCCTCAAACCTATAGTCCTCCATCATTTCAACTTTCCTTCTTGAAAAAATATAGTTAGTTAGTGCATACAATATTATGTAGAAACAATAAGTGGGACATCATGATTTTATCAAAGGAGGTAGGGTGGCATTGAAACCATGAAGAATTATTTGTTACATAATCTCCTAAGTGAGTAGTCACTTTCTCACATGCATAGGGAGGGTGTGAGGAGATATGGTCACCCAATATAGTATTATGTAATGATTTGTATTGGATCATTATATTATTTTGCATCTATATCGATGCTTTCAGATTGGAAAAAAATTGGAGGAATCAACTTGTAGGGTCATTTTAGTGGCAGGTCCTAGTTTGGAAAATTGGGGTCTGGAACCTTCTAGAGCCATTTTGAGGCATTAAATGGCATTTCTCGGGTTTTAGTTTCCAAAAATTGTGCCACCGCTTGAAGGTGTTCTACACTCTGAGACTTTTCCAATGATGCAGTTCATGCATCAATCAGAGTTTGTATGCAAATGTTATGCCTGTCAAAATTTGACCTATCATGTTGACCACCATGGCATGAGAGGATGCCACAACAACTCCCATTACTCATGCATATGGGGCTAGACACATGAGGAATTTCAAGAAGATTCTAGAAGGTTCAAAACCCTACCACAATTGAGGGTTGAGGAAGTCAAAAAGCTACCCCTAGATGTGTAACGTACCCAACCACCATGACTGGGGCAGTCAACTAAAACTTTCTCTCTATCATCTCTGATACCATTTTTGTAACATACCTATCCTCCAAATAGGCAACGATACATGCATAATACACATAACATGAAACTTCTCCTAATCAAAGACATTATTTTGTTGTTATCCATTTTCCCATAGCCTACAACTATAATTTATAATAGATTTAGCTACGGTAATAACCATAAAACTTATGCATTTGAAGCATGCTAATAATCAACATGAGATACAACTAAACCATTCATTACAACAACATATAAGTCATTCTCATTCACACGGAGTTCATGCAAAATGATACACATGTGAATAACTCAGTACAAGATAAAACATTTATCTTAAACAAGAATTGTGCAACCAACTTCTTGGGACGAATGCTCTACCTAACCATAGACTGACTGTTCCAAATATCAATAGTCATTCACCCCCGAGCTGAGGCTAGAAATCCACAAAAGAGGGTGGTATCTCACAGTCCACTCATAGTTCATAAATCTCTCAACCCAATTAATATTCTCCTACAACTATCCCGACTTTTCCACCAACTCTCTTCCTCTTGACCTTCCCAACCCAAGGAATGCACCATCTGTTTATCAGGGATAACCCAATGGATGTACATTTTGTTTATCAGGGATAACCCAAGAGATGTACTATCCGTTTATCAGAGATAACCCAAGGGATGTACCATTTGTTTATCTAGGTTAACCCAAGGGATATGCCATCTGTTTATCAAGGATAACCCAAGGAATGTGCCATTCATTTATGAGGGTCTCTCTGGCACATATAGCTAGGAATTTCTTAGTTGGGAACTCAAGGGAAACTACTGCTAGGAAAAATATCAGCAAACCAACAACAACACTTGTTGTTTGAAGGAAAATCACGCAGAAGTTCACTCTTTTGGTCTGACAGCCGAGCTCTTTAGTTCTCCATCTCAAAATCGCTCCAATTATGCTCCAGAATTTTCCCTCCTATGGCCTTACCGACCCCAAGCTCTCTTTCCATGCCCAAACTTGACTAGCTTCCCCCAAACTAATTGAACTATTGTTACTTCTGTCTCAACCCATACATAACTCCTCTCTTTCTCTTTCCTTTCTTGACTCACACTCTTCTCCAAGATGATTTTACTCAACTCCCATGTGCCTAATAACTTCAGGATGTGACCACTCACACCCACCCTCTTACATGTATTTAATGACTGGATTTGGAAACCCTTAATCAGAAATGGGAAGGTTCATATACCATAGTAGATTTAGGAAAATTCCCCCCTTGGACCCCTCTTGGCCATTATCCTAGACACTCCCCTCTCTTTTGTATTAATTCAACCCCCATATCTTGTCCATGTCCCCTTAACAGCTGGCATCACATTTTATTATAATAAAAAAATGAAATACAATTCACATATTACACAGCTTGGCCATAGACACATATTATATCTACATATTCATTGATAAAAATGGGGATTATAATGGGGATGTTACATTCCCCATCCCCTAAAATTGTGCGCTGTCCTCGATGCACTCTATGTTGATATACATATATGAAAATTTACATCACAATATTTAGAAATAAAATTTATGTAATTTAACAACTCCATCAATAACTCCAACCAAATTCTCATGTTCCTCTCAACTCGCCAAACCAAGGAATGTACCATTCATTTATTAGGGATTCCCAAGGTATGTACCATCCATTTATCAGGGCTAATCCAAGGAATGTGCCATTTGTTTATCAAGGTCCCTAACGCAGTTGGAGAGGACTCTGAGATGTGGTTCCAGAACTCTAGTTGCTCAAAACAAAGCCTTGCATTCTGTCTTCTTCAAAACTGTAAAACAAATGCAGGTATTCTTCCCACATGTTTTCTTCATACTCCCATGTGGCATCTTCAGAACCGTACCAGGTCCATTGAACCTTTACTATCCCTATGTCTTTTTTCCTGATCACTTTGACTTTGCGATCCAGGATGCATACTGGCTCCACCCAGAAATCCCCTTCGTGCTCCACCTGGATCACATTCCAATTAATGACATGATTAGCATCATGTACATTGTAATTTTTAAGTAATGATACATGAAATACATTATGAATACACATTGATGAAGGTATGGAAAGCATGTATGCAATTGTCCCTATCGTTTCTAATGTTTCAAAAGGACCACAATATCTTGTTGCAAACTTCGAGCATCTTCCTAATCTTAGCAAACTTATCTTTGTCTTCGCTTTCAAAAACACATGTTTCCCACTTTAAAATCTCTGAAAACTCTGTTCCTGTATGCATAAATTTTCTACATATCCTAGGCAGCCTTCAAATTTTGCTTAATCCTTGGCATCTGATCTTCCATTTCTTTTAGCAATTATGGCCCAACAACTTCTCTATCTACTGGATTATCCCAACTCATTGGGGTGTTACATTTCCTGCC
Source organism: Picea engelmannii (assembly GCA_009831015.1). Classification (NCBI taxonomy): domain Eukaryota; kingdom Viridiplantae; phylum Streptophyta; class Pinopsida; order Pinales; family Pinaceae; genus Picea; species Picea engelmannii. The sequence continues at coordinate 152,591 of ML822425.1, forward strand.
ATAGAATGCCTCAAATGGACTCATTTTCAAGGAGGCTTGATACCCATTGTTGTAGTGAAATTCAACTGAATGGATATAATCTCCCCACTTCGATGGTTGATCCATCACATACATTCTAAGCATGTTCTAAATTATTATGTTAGTCCTTTCTATTAATTTCCCATCGGACTCTAGATGATATGATGTACTAAGATTTAAATTTGTCCCAAATCCTTTGAACAAACTCTTCCAAAAAATGGAAGTAAACTTTGGATCCATGTCTAAATTTATTTCCTTAGGCACTATGAGTAGCCTAGCAAATTCTCTCATATAAATATCCACAATATTTGTTGCCTTGTGTGTAGTATTTATTGGAATAAAGTGTGTTGCTTTAGTCAAATTATTCACCACCACCATGATAGAATATTGTTGCTTCACTTTCGTGGGAAACTTAGTAATAAAATAAACTAAGACAACTTCCCACTTCCATTCCAGAATGGGCAATGGTTGTAGCAAACCTGTTGTGTGTTTATGTTCTGTCTTTACTTTTTGGCATTCCAGACATCTGGCTATGTAAATAGTCACTTTTTTCTTCATTCCTAGCCAAAAATATTGGGTTCTTACTGTTGCAATTGTTTTATGATATCCCGGGTTCCCGACATATGGCACATTGTGAATCTCTTTAAACATTGCATTTTTCTAGCTCATTGGAATTCGGCACATACACCTTACCTTTGTACATGAAAATTCCATCCTCTTTCAGCTCATAACAATTAAATTTCTGCTAAAATTTTCCTTGTTGTAATGTCTCTTTTATTTTTAAATAATTCTTATCTGAATTTGTTGCTACAATAACTTTTTCTTCAAATCTGTCCTATACATTCTAATGGATGCAATATGCACTTCATGAGCTCTCCTGTTGAGTGCATCGAGCACTTGATTTTCCTTTCCCTTCATGTGCCTAATTTCAAAGTCATATTCACTCAAAAATTCCATCCATCTAGTTTTCCTAGCATTTAATGTTGGTTGTCCAAACAAATGTTTCAGAACATAATGATATGTCCTTAGCTCGAATTTATTACCCACAAGGTAGTTCCTCAACATTTTCAATGCATGTACAATCACTGCTAACTCCAAGTCATGGGTATCATAATTCTTCTCACGCTCTTTTAATTTCCAGGACTCATAGCATACCACATGATACTTTTGACTAAGGACTCCACCAAGCCCTTCCTTGCATGCATCGATGCACACAACAAAATCTTCGTTTGGATCTGCAATATTCAATATTGTGGCACTTGTCAATATTATTTTCAAATGTTAAAAATATTATCACACTTGCAAGTCTATTCGAACTTCACACCCTTCTTTTGCAAATAAATGATTGGACTTGCAATCTTTGAAAAACCTTTTATGAATCTTTGGTAATAACTAGAAATACCCATAAATGATCTAACCTCTGTCACATTCTTTGGCACTGACCATGATTTAATGGCCTCTATCTTCTCATGACCCACTTCTATCCCTATTGTTGATATTATATTCCCTAAGTAGTGAATGTTCTTTTGATAAGTTATGCACTTACTTAGCTTAGCATATAATTTGTTCTCTCTCAAAACTTGTAACACCATTATTAAATGTTTCTCATCTTCCTTTTTTGATTTGGAAAAAAAGAGTATGTCATCTAAGAACACAATCACAAACTTTTCCAAGTACTCCCTGAACACTCCATTCATCAAATACATAAAAACTGTTGGGGCATTTGATATCCAAATGACACTACCGTGAACTCATAATGCCCATATCTTGTTATGAATGATGTCTTGCTGATGTATTCTTCCCTTATACTTACTTGATGATAGCCTGATCTCAATTCAATCTTTAAAAATATTCTTTCACCTTTCCGCTGATCAAACAAATCATGAATTCTAGGTAAAGGATACTTATTCTTTATGGTAACCTTATTAAGTTGTCTGAAATCAATACACAACCTTAAGGTTCCATCCTTCTTCTTTACAAATAGAATCAGGGCTCCCCAAGGTGACACACTTGGGCATATATACCCATTTTTAACAAATCTTCAAGTTGCATCTACAAATCCTTCAATTCCGGTGTACCCATTCTATATGGTTTCTTAGACATTGGGGAAACTCCTAGCACCAAATTAATAGAGAAATCAATGTCTCTCTTTGGTGGAAATCCTAGGATTTCCCTAAAAACATATTCAAAATCCCTCAAGACTGGATGGTACTCAATGCTTTCCACTTTATCTTTGGATGCCTCTTCCATATGGGTTGGAAACACTTGACATCCCTTCTTGAATATCTTCTTCAACTGCATAGTTTAAATCTCTCTAACAACTATAGCTCCTGGAATGCCTTAAATCTTTCCTTGCTTCCCTTCCTCATCGAGACATGTGATTGTCTTGTTGTAACAATATAGGACAACATGATGCTTTTCCAACCAATCCATTCTAATTAGATAGTCATATGGACCCAATGGTATGATGTTTACATCTACCTTCATGTTGAGTCCATTCATGTCTATTTGACAATCTTTAACCAACTCATTGATGTTTCTCTTAGCCCTCGTAGCTAATTGAACTAACCAATATTTCTTATGCTTACTCCTTTGAAAGTGAAATATTTCAACAATGTTAACATTTATGTAACTATGGATAGCTCCAGAATCAATTATAATTGCTATGGGCTAGTTATCAATCTTACCTTCCACTTCAATCATGGGGATTGATATTTTTCTTTCTTGTTGTCCAAGGCTACATAAGTCCTTGACATACTTCCTCCCATGTATCCCATTGTTTCAACCTCTTGAATGTTGTGGGTATTCCTCATTCTTTATCCTTTATGAGGGTGGTCCTTAGATAAGTGATTCCTCCCACATCCCCAACATTGAGCAGGTTGTTACCTTGGCATGTTTCCAAATGAATCTGCATTCTTTTGATAATTTTGGGATGTCTGGCCTTGTTGATTTGCTTGGGAGTTATTTCTAAAAAAGGGTGGATTAAAACCTTTCTTCCTTTGATCCTTTTTATCTTTCATCCTGTCATTCCAAGTCTTTTGGAACACTGGCCTTCCTTTTCTTTTCTCATAGAGGTTCCTTTATCTCCTTATGATTTCCTCCAAGGTATTGGGGTTGTCATATTGAATCTTATCACTATAGAAGGAGGGTAACCCACTTAGAAACCTTTGGATTTTAACCTTCTCATCCTTGATGAATTCAACATACTTCAATAATTCAAAGAACTGCTTCTCATATTCCTCCATTTTCATGGTTCCCAACTTGAGTTCAAGGAACTCTTTCATCTTTCTCTTATAGTAATGGTCGAAAACATATTTCTCTTGGAAATATCCTTTGAATTGCCTCCATGGGATTCTCTTCTGATCGAGGTTATTGGCTTGCTTAGTTTGATCCCACCACATGGTTGCCTTTCCTTGCAAGTGGTAGGTGGAAATCCTAGCTTCTACCCAGGATGGGTAGTCATGCAGCTAGAAATATTTATTCATTTCCAATAGCCAAGCCTCTTGCTCTTCTCCTTTCCCGTGCTTACCATTGAAAGTAGGTGGCTTTATTTTCCAGAGTTCACCTTGAATCATGTCTACCTCAGGCCTTATCTTAGATGAGTCAATATGAGAGATGTAGGGTATCAAGAGGTCTTTTACAAAGTCCACTATGATACTCATGACATTGATGTCATTGTCCTTGAACTTTTCCATAACTGCAATGTTTTGAGGTTCCTTCTCTTTTCCTTCTTTAGACCGTGGTTCCACGATCTTTCCTTTCACGATATCCAACATTTTATTCTGGACAAGGATGAGGTCAATCCTTTGTCTTCCATGCTCTGAAGTTAGAAGCCCCTTCTAAATTGTTTTTTGACTTCATAAAGTAAGTCATGACTACTTTGACTTAGTCAACCTTTGACTTTGACTTTGACCAAAAAATCAAACTTGATGTATTATCTTTCTGAGAATACTAGGATTTGTGCTAGGTTAGGGCGCACTAGGCTATCCAGAAATCACGTCAATCTCTTCACTTAAGGTGCCTTAACAAGAGGGTTAGGGTTTCGTTGCTACAACAAAAACTTTGGCTGCACCTTCAACTGTAACTGAGAAAAATCCTCCCAATCTATCTTCCAACAGTTAGACTATCTGAAGATAATGTGGATCTATAAATTGTTAGAAATAATAGGTGTGCTCGTTTAACCATAGACAATATAGCAGTATTGTCACCCAACCATAGGTTGAAGCCACCCCTAAGCACCTTAACCTTGACAGAGAATAATTCTGGAAGAAAACCCTAGGCCTAATAGCCAATCAAGGTAGTGTATCACTCTCCATAGTTAGCATACCAAGTAGAAAGTCCAAACCATAACCAAGAGAGAGTCCAATACTAAAACCGAAAATACAAGTTGTAGTAGTTGCAACTGCAACTACTCTCCAGAATTGTACACAACTAAATTTCTATAGTTGTGAGCTGTGTGTGTCAAATGAGATCTGGTGTCCTGTATTTATACTGCTCCTCCGTAGTTGTCTAGGTCGACTTCTCATTCTGGAGGCTAAAAATTCAATATTAAATAATTCCCTTAGGCGACTTGTCTTCTAGGGTTATGTCCAATGCTTTAGGGTTTCTTCTTGCTTCCCAGAATATTCTATTCTTTTCAGGCTTACACGTGGAGGTTAATACCTCCCACAACTACCATAATATCAACAAAGACTTCCAACAAGCTGTTTATACTTGGTTGCCTCATCAAATTCATTCCCTTCTTTTGATGTGAGCTTCAAATTTTGTTCCATTGGAGTAAAAAGAGGGTTACATTCAACC
>ML822425.1:157508-178517 GCA_009831015.1 Picea engelmannii
TTTTGCAACCTTTCTCCTATCCAAAATTTATTTTGCCTTTCTCCTCCCCCTGGTTTCTCCTTTTCCTCCAAATAAAAATCCCCCCCTTCCTTATCCTTCTCTCTTGAATCCTTCCCACCATTAATTTCCCCTCTACCTTATCCTTTGTCATAATTTCATACCAACCCCAACCACAAATAAAATATTTTGTTATTAAATGTTACATTTCTTAATTCAAAAGGAATAAATAAATAAATGATAAAATATAATTAGTTCAATAATTAACTAACTTGGATAAATTAATGATTTAACCAATTAATTTACTTTTAATACCTTGATACCTTAATGTACCTTACTTAATCAAAGCATTAATTAACCTAATTGGGGTCTTATAATGACTTTATGTGATTTAACTTCCATTCTAGTTGCTCTATAGTATAGGTCCAAATTTTCCTTATATTTATTCTCTTCCATAACAAAACCAATATCAAACAAAATATCATCATCCATAAATAACAAATGAGACAGTGTTAGAGATCTACCCACTTTTATCCATTTTACAGCTCCTCTTTTATACTCATTCACAACCCTACTTAAGCATTTATCTACTAGTAGAAAAAGGAATAGGGACATGGGAAAACCTTATATTAAACCCCTTAAATGAGTAAAACACTAGAGGCAAAACCATTAATAAACACTGCAAATGATACCGATGACAAACAACCCATTATCCAATTTACCATCTATATGCTCTTACCTATGGATAAGCATTAATCTTAAATACAACCAACTCACCATGTCATATGCTTGATAGATATAGATTTATAATCACAACAAACATATTTCTGATTTTTAATATATGAACCCCTTCTCGAGCCACCTCACTACATCATCTATCTGCCTTTCATGTAAAAAAAAACTATTCTTGGGAAATGGTTTTAGAAAAGACTCTATTTAATCTATTTTTTATAATTTTGGCAATTATTTTGTAAATTTCATTACATAAATAAATAGGCCTAAAGTCCTCGAAAGATTAATGATTATCCTTCTTTGGGATGAGGGAAATAAATGTATAGTTGATGGTGCCTAAATACTTCCCCAAAGGCATATATTCTTCCACTATGCTTAATATATCCTCTTGTAAAGCATAATATCACAAATATGAATTCATTGTCCACCCATAAGGACCTATGATTTTTTTTGTTTGCAAGGATTCCATCATTACTCTAAGCTCTCCTCTAGTTATGTTTGTAGCTATGTCTTCATTTTTTTCTTGATCTATGAACCTAAGAAAGTAGGAAGTCATTTTCATTATTTCGTCTATATTGGGCCTAGGAGATTCTTGATAGATCTTCTAAAAATGGGTTAACTCAATCTCTATTGAAATATTGCAACTATACTTCGATCCTCATTTCCCACTTCCTATATCGTATTAATATTTTTCATGTGCTTTACATAATTATGAAAGGACTTATTGTTCCCATCCTTTTCTACCTTCCAAATTTCCCTACTCTTCATCCTCCATTTGTATTCCTCCCTTTCAACCTAGTTCATTTTCATCTCTTCCAAAATACTTAACTATTCCTTTTCATCTTTTGAAACTATCCCTACATTGTTTTGGTAATTAATTTTTGAAAATTTGAAAGTTGACATCATTTAGGTCTCTCTACAATTTGATAGTTTTATTTTTCTCATTTTCCAATGACCATATTTACTCTTTTTAAGTTCTCTACAAATTGAAACATTTCTAAGATTTCACTAGAAAGGTCAAACTTCATCCAATTCCAATCAACCAACAATCTAAATTCTTCGTTGTCTAACCATTTTGGGTTGAATTTAAAAGGATTATGAGGTTTATTTTCATATTTCTTAATTTGTAATAGGAAAATGAGATGATTTGATGAGCCACCCACTCAAACCCATATAGTAATCCTACTAGGTTCGACCATAAATATATTCAACCTTTTAAAAACACTACCATCCACTACCCTATAATTCCTCAATGCAGGGACTAAGTTTATTGGAAACACATCCCAAAGTATTACTTCTCTAAACATACAAACTAAGTAATCTACCACTAGGTTTTCCTAACATTTGTTCCATGGGCATCTCCTCTTTTAGTAGTGAGATTTAGATCTTGACCTAATATAACATTCTTTTAGTAGTGAGATTTAGATCTTGACCTAAAAGACCTTTTTTCTTCAGAAGGACCATACAAATTGATGATGGAAAATGTATTCCTTATTCCCATCGCCCTCAATTCTATTAACAAACATGCATTTAGAACAAATTATTGAGTGAGATATAAGGATCTATTCCACCATGTTAATAAATCTCTAGATCTATCATTTGCATCCAAAATCAGAAAGGTCCAATCTTTGAGAAAAGAGAGAAATCTCATTTTTCTTATCTGCCCTCACACATAGTTTCTTGGATTAGTAAAACATTTGGTTTGTATTGACGAATCAACCTATTGAGATCGGATATTTTGTATAATCCCCCCACTCCTCTTGCATTTTGTTGATGTGGGAAAATGCCCTTTGTCAACAACACGAGTTTACTGAGGGATAGGGGCCAATTACACCTTTCACCATTACAAGTGGAAAACCAATTTCTTTATGTTCCGGTTGATGTTACCTATTTATGAATTTAACTTTCAAAGTAATTGAAAATGCATATGCAGAGTGAAATATTACAACTAATATAATTTTCCTAGCTAAGAATATTAAAACACCAAAATATATGATGCTAAAAAGATAAAAGTAGGCTACACATAGGAAAAAGTTCACTAAAATATAGATTGCATAAATATTTTGATAATTAATAGCACATCAATGACATCCTCTAAAATTATCGTAAATCACAACTTCACATCCATTTGTTGGCATAACAAAAAGATAAAACAAGAACATATATTAAATGCATGAGAATAATCTACAATAGAAATATTTACTCTTACAAATTCCCAAAGCACAATGAGAAGCAAGAACAATCTATGCACGATTGCAACAACACCAAAAATATCAAAATATTGGCCAACAATAACGTCTAAATTAACATTGAAGATAACTTACATTGTCAAGAAAACATCCTATTTCTCTTTACATTCATTATATTTATGCACAAAAATGAGATCATGGGCACTTGAAGCGTTTCATCTCCCTACCTCTTCACTTTTCATGCCTAGAATCAGGAGGTTGGCCCTTAGCATTTGTTTTGACCTTTATATATTCTCTCTAAACATCATATTTTTCCTAATTTCATGAGAGCCAGGATAATCATGTTTCTCGGCTAGGTTTCAAAAAATATCTAATTTATGTTGTAATTTATCCAACGTATTATCCAACTTAGCTACAAAAGTGTTCATTAATCCTCTCTCTTGAGTTAGAATTTCTATATATTCTTTTGCTCCCGCTTTGATGATGTTGGGAATTATATTTAGGATGGTTGTCTCTTGGCTTTGACTTCATGTAGTGTTAATACTACCTCAACTTGAGATATGAATGCATTACTTGCTCTATAAGGAAGTATGTGATATTTTTGTATGATTGCTACCATCTCTTCCTAAAGTTGATTACATTCATACAATAATTATTGGACATCCTAATTTAAATGTTGACCTGCATCCTTTCAACATTCAAGTCCTTTATCATTTCCAAGGATTTTCCTTTCATGAAATATTGTAACATCAAGGGGAGTATCAACAAAATATTGTTTCCATTGTTTTACGAGATCGAGACATTTCTACTACCCTCTTTGTCTTATTTTCCATTATTGTACTATATTGGAGAGGGATATCACCTCCTTATATTAGATTTGGAATTCTTTCATCTTCTTGTATAGGTCCCAATATACCATGTTGGCCTCATCTTGAATCTATAATGCATACTCCACAAATTCAACAATATCCACTTTGGAAACATTGTAGTATTCAACTTGAATCTTTATGCCTTATATATCCCTCTTATAGTTTTCTATTGCATGGGCCATTCGAGCATGTTGGATTATGTGGCTTGGGAAGTGGCCATTCTTGTAGAGGGTACAACCACAAGAGCTATCTAATTTACATATAACACAATAAATCCATTGGCTTCCACCAAAGCTTGATCAGTTTGTTATCTTTCTTTTCTTGTATGTTTTTCATAGATTCCTTTTTTGTTTTATATTGAAATAAAACAACTCTAGTTAAGCTACTTCATTTGTGGGATAATATTTATGCATGAATTGTTTCTAAACCAAGAACCATGGGAGATGCAAATTCCCTTCAAATGCTCATTCCAATGGATGACACAGTCCTCATGCTCTCAAGAGTTGGAAATTGTCTACTAAGTGATCTAATACCTATTTCTCTATCTTTATTCTCAATCCTTTTATTTTCCTCTTCATCTTCAATAATTTTCTTCTCAAGTCTTTGGCTTATATCCTTTTTCTCTTTGCCTCAACTTTTGCTTCTCATTTCTTTATTTGTGCTTATTCCTCAACAACTCATTATTTTTCTTTAACTTCAACTCTCTTTCTCTCTATTTAAACTTAAGCTTCTTTCTTCTATGCCTCATCTTTGATTCCATTTTTCTCTACCTCTTCTTCTGTAACTACTTGTTTTTCTACTTCAATATCAATGTTCTTATTCAATTTTTCTTTTCCTCTCTTCTTTAGTTTCAACTACTTACTTTACCCATGAATGAACTTCTTCATATGGGAGTGCTATCCTATTTTCTTCTTCTTCTAGGCATTCTTCATGGAAGTATGACCAAATAATGGCCACATGGATCTGATGATTCTCTAGCAGTCTCCTCCTCAAACCTATAGTCCTCCATCATTTCAACTTTCCTTCTTGAAAAAATATAGTTAGTTAGTGCATACAATATTATGTAGAAACAATAAGTGGGACATCATGATTTTATCAAAGGAGGTAGGGTGGCATTGAAACCATGAAGAATTATTTGTTACATAATCTCCTAAGTGAGTAGTCACTTTCTCACATGCATAGGGAGGGTGTGAGGAGATATGGTCACCCAATATAGTATTATGTAATGATTTGTATTGGATCATTATATTATTTTGCATCTATATCGATGCTTTCAGATTGGAAAAAAATTGGAGGAATCAACTTGTAGGGTCATTTTAGTGGCAGGTCCTAGTTTGGAAAATTGGGGTCTGGAACCTTCTAGAGCCATTTTGAGGCATTAAATGGCATTTCTCGGGTTTTAGTTTCCAAAAATTGTGCCACCGCTTGAAGGTGTTCTACACTCTGAGACTTTTCCAATGATGCAGTTCATGCATCAATCAGAGTTTGTATGCAAATGTTATGCCTGTCAAAATTTGACCTATCATGTTGACCACCATGGCATGAGAGGATGCCACAACAACTCCCATTACTCATGCATATGGGGCTAGACACATGAGGAATTTCAAGAAGATTCTAGAAGGTTCAAAACCCTACCACAATTGAGGGTTGAGGAAGTCAAAAAGCTACCCCTAGATGTGTAACGTACCCAACCACCATGACTGGGGCAGTCAACTAAAACTTTCTCTCTATCATCTCTGATACCATTTTTGTAACATACCTATCCTCCAAATAGGCAACGATACATGCATAATACACATAACATGAAACTTCTCCTAATCAAAGACATTATTTTGTTGTTATCCATTTTCCCATAGCCTACAACTATAATTTATAATAGATTTAGCTACGGTAATAACCATAAAACTTATGCATTTGAAGCATGCTAATAATCAACATGAGATACAACTAAACCATTCATTACAACAACATATAAGTCATTCTCATTCACACGGAGTTCATGCAAAATGATACACATGTGAATAACTCAGTACAAGATAAAACATTTATCTTAAACAAGAATTGTGCAACCAACTTCTTGGGACGAATGCTCTACCTAACCATAGACTGACTGTTCCAAATATCAATAGTCATTCACCCCCGAGCTGAGGCTAGAAATCCACAAAAGAGGGTGGTATCTCACAGTCCACTCATAGTTCATAAATCTCTCAACCCAATTAATATTCTCCTACAACTATCCCGACTTTTCCACCAACTCTCTTCCTCTTGACCTTCCCAACCCAAGGAATGCACCATCTGTTTATCAGGGATAACCCAATGGATGTACATTTTGTTTATCAGGGATAACCCAAGAGATGTACTATCCGTTTATCAGAGATAACCCAAGGGATGTACCATTTGTTTATCTAGGTTAACCCAAGGGATATGCCATCTGTTTATCAAGGATAACCCAAGGAATGTGCCATTCATTTATGAGGGTCTCTCTGGCACATATAGCTAGGAATTTCTTAGTTGGGAACTCAAGGGAAACTACTGCTAGGAAAAATATCAGCAAACCAACAACAACACTTGTTGTTTGAAGGAAAATCACGCAGAAGTTCACTCTTTTGGTCTGACAGCCGAGCTCTTTAGTTCTCCATCTCAAAATCGCTCCAATTATGCTCCAGAATTTTCCCTCCTATGGCCTTACCGACCCCAAGCTCTCTTTCCATGCCCAAACTTGACTAGCTTCCCCCAAACTAATTGAACTATTGTTACTTCTGTCTCAACCCATACATAACTCCTCTCTTTCTCTTTCCTTTCTTGACTCACACTCTTCTCCAAGATGATTTTACTCAACTCCCATGTGCCTAATAACTTCAGGATGTGACCACTCACACCCACCCTCTTACATGTATTTAATGACTGGATTTGGAAACCCTTAATCAGAAATGGGAAGGTTCATATACCATAGTAGATTTAGGAAAATTCCCCCCTTGGACCCCTCTTGGCCATTATCCTAGACACTCCCCTCTCTTTTGTATTAATTCAACCCCCATATCTTGTCCATGTCCCCTTAACAGCTGGCATCACATTTTATTATAATAAAAAAATGAAATACAATTCACATATTACACAGCTTGGCCATAGACACATATTATATCTACATATTCATTGATAAAAATGGGGATTATAATGGGGATGTTACATTCCCCATCCCCTAAAATTGTGCGCTGTCCTCGATGCACTCTATGTTGATATACATATATGAAAATTTACATCACAATATTTAGAAATAAAATTTATGTAATTTAACAACTCCATCAATAACTCCAACCAAATTCTCATGTTCCTCTCAACTCGCCAAACCAAGGAATGTACCATTCATTTATTAGGGATTCCCAAGGTATGTACCATCCATTTATCAGGGCTAATCCAAGGAATGTGCCATTTGTTTATCAAGGTCCCTAACGCAGTTGGAGAGGACTCTGAGATGTGGTTCCAGAACTCTAGTTGCTCAAAACAAAGCCTTGCATTCTGTCTTCTTCAAAACTGTAAAACAAATGCAGGTATTCTTCCCACATGTTTTCTTCATACTCCCATGTGGCATCTTCAGAACCGTACCAGGTCCATTGAACCTTTACTATCCCTATGTCTTTTTTCCTGATCACTTTGACTTTGCGATCCAGGATGCATACTGGCTCCACCCAGAAATCCCCTTCGTGCTCCACCTGGATCACATTCCAATTAATGACATGATTAGCATCATGTACATTGTAATTTTTAAGTAATGATACATGAAATACATTATGAATACACATTGATGAAGGTATGGAAAGCATGTATGCAATTGTCCCTATCGTTTCTAATGTTTCAAAAGGACCACAATATCTTGTTGCAAACTTCGAGCATCTTCCTAATCTTAGCAAACTTATCTTTGTCTTCGCTTTCAAAAACACATGTTTCCCACTTTAAAATCTCTGAAAACTCTGTTCCTGTATGCATAAATTTTCTACATATCCTAGGCAGCCTTCAAATTTTGCTTAATCCTTGGCATCTGATCTTCCATTTCTTTTAGCAATTATGGCCCAACAACTTCTCTATCTACTGGATTATCCCAACTCATTGGGGTGTTACATTTCCTGCCATAGAATGCCTCAAATGGACTCATTTTCAAGGAGGCTTGATACCCATTGTTGTAGTGAAATTCAACTGAATGGATATAATCTCCCCACTTCGATGGTTGATCCATCACATACATTCTAAGCATGTTCTAAATTATTATGTTAGTCCTTTCTATTAATTTCCCATCGGACTCTAGATGATATGATGTACTAAGATTTAAATTTGTCCCAAATCCTTTGAACAAACTCTTCCAAAAAATGGAAGTAAACTTTGGATCCATGTCTAAATTTATTTCCTTAGGCACTATGAGTAGCCTAGCAAATTCTCTCATATAAATATCCACAATATTTGTTGCCTTGTGTGTAGTATTTATTGGAATAAAGTGTGTTGCTTTAGTCAAATTATTCACCACCACCATGATAGAATATTGTTGCTTCACTTTCGTGGGAAACTTAGTAATAAAATAAACTAAGACAACTTCCCACTTCCATTCCAGAATGGGCAATGGTTGTAGCAAACCTGTTGTGTGTTTATGTTCTGTCTTTACTTTTTGGCATTCCAGACATCTGGCTATGTAAATAGTCACTTTTTTCTTCATTCCTAGCCAAAAATATTGGGTTCTTACTGTTGCAATTGTTTTATGATATCCCGGGTTCCCGACATATGGCACATTGTGAATCTCTTTAAACATTGCATTTTTCTAGCTCATTGGAATTCGGCACATACACCTTACCTTTGTACATGAAAATTCCATCCTCTTTCAGCTCATAACAATTAAATTTCTGCTAAAATTTTCCTTGTTGTAATGTCTCTTTTATTTTTAAATAATTCTTATCTGAATTTGTTGCTACAATAACTTTTTCTTCAAATCTGTCCTATACATTCTAATGGATGCAATATGCACTTCATGAGCTCTCCTGTTGAGTGCATCGAGCACTTGATTTTCCTTTCCCTTCATGTGCCTAATTTCAAAGTCATATTCACTCAAAAATTCCATCCATCTAGTTTTCCTAGCATTTAATGTTGGTTGTCCAAACAAATGTTTCAGAACATAATGATATGTCCTTAGCTCGAATTTATTACCCACAAGGTAGTTCCTCAACATTTTCAATGCATGTACAATCACTGCTAACTCCAAGTCATGGGTATCATAATTCTTCTCACGCTCTTTTAATTTCCAGGACTCATAGCATACCACATGATACTTTTGACTAAGGACTCCACCAAGCCCTTCCTTGCATGCATCGATGCACACAACAAAATCTTCGTTTGGATCTGCAATATTCAATATTGTGGCACTTGTCAATATTATTTTCAAATGTTAAAAATATTATCACACTTGCAAGTCTATTCGAACTTCACACCCTTCTTTTGCAAATAAATGATTGGACTTGCAATCTTTGAAAAACCTTTTATGAATCTTTGGTAATAACTAGAAATACCCATAAATGATCTAACCTCTGTCACATTCTTTGGCACTGACCATGATTTAATGGCCTCTATCTTCTCATGACCCACTTCTATCCCTATTGTTGATATTATATTCCCTAAGTAGTGAATGTTCTTTTGATAAGTTATGCACTTACTTAGCTTAGCATATAATTTGTTCTCTCTCAAAACTTGTAACACCATTATTAAATGTTTCTCATCTTCCTTTTTTGATTTGGAAAAAAAGAGTATGTCATCTAAGAACACAATCACAAACTTTTCCAAGTACTCCCTGAACACTCCATTCATCAAATACATAAAAACTGTTGGGGCATTTGATATCCAAATGACACTACCGTGAACTCATAATGCCCATATCTTGTTATGAATGATGTCTTGCTGATGTATTCTTCCCTTATACTTACTTGATGATAGCCTGATCTCAATTCAATCTTTAAAAATATTCTTTCACCTTTCCGCTGATCAAACAAATCATGAATTCTAGGTAAAGGATACTTATTCTTTATGGTAACCTTATTAAGTTGTCTGAAATCAATACACAACCTTAAGGTTCCATCCTTCTTCTTTACAAATAGAATCAGGGCTCCCCAAGGTGACACACTTGGGCATATATACCCATTTTTAACAAATCTTCAAGTTGCATCTACAAATCCTTCAATTCCGGTGTACCCATTCTATATGGTTTCTTAGACATTGGGGAAACTCCTAGCACCAAATTAATAGAGAAATCAATGTCTCTCTTTGGTGGAAATCCTAGGATTTCCCTAAAAACATATTCAAAATCCCTCAAGACTGGATGGTACTCAATGCTTTCCACTTTATCTTTGGATGCCTCTTCCATATGGGTTGGAAACACTTGACATCCCTTCTTGAATATCTTCTTCAACTGCATAGTTTAAATCTCTCTAACAACTATAGCTCCTGGAATGCCTTAAATCTTTCCTTGCTTCCCTTCCTCATCGAGACATGTGATTGTCTTGTTGTAACAATATAGGACAACATGATGCTTTTCCAACCAATCCATTCTAATTAGATAGTCATATGGACCCAATGGTATGATGTTTACATCTACCTTCATGTTGAGTCCATTCATGTCTATTTGACAATCTTTAACCAACTCATTGATGTTTCTCTTAGCCCTCGTAGCTAATTGAACTAACCAATATTTCTTATGCTTACTCCTTTGAAAGTGAAATATTTCAACAATGTTAACATTTATGTAACTATGGATAGCTCCAGAATCAATTATAATTGCTATGGGCTAGTTATCAATCTTACCTTCCACTTCAATCATGGGGATTGATATTTTTCTTTCTTGTTGTCCAAGGCTACATAAGTCCTTGACATACTTCCTCCCATGTATCCCATTGTTTCAACCTCTTGAATGTTGTGGGTATTCCTCATTCTTTATCCTTTATGAGGGTGGTCCTTAGATAAGTGATTCCTCCCACATCCCCAACATTGAGCAGGTTGTTACCTTGGCATGTTTCCAAATGAATCTGCATTCTTTTGATAATTTTGGGATGTCTGGCCTTGTTGATTTGCTTGGGAGTTATTTCTAAAAAAGGGTGGATTAAAACCTTTCTTCCTTTGATCCTTTTTATCTTTCATCCTGTCATTCCAAGTCTTTTGGAACACTGGCCTTCCTTTTCTTTTCTCATAGAGGTTCCTTTATCTCCTTATGATTTCCTCCAAGGTATTGGGGTTGTCATATTGAATCTTATCACTATAGAAGGAGGGTAACCCACTTAGAAACCTTTGGATTTTAACCTTCTCATCCTTGATGAATTCAACATACTTCAATAATTCAAAGAACTGCTTCTCATATTCCTCCATTTTCATGGTTCCCAACTTGAGTTCAAGGAACTCTTTCATCTTTCTCTTATAGTAATGGTCGAAAACATATTTCTCTTGGAAATATCCTTTGAATTGCCTCCATGGGATTCTCTTCTGATCGAGGTTATTGGCTTGCTTAGTTTGATCCCACCACATGGTTGCCTTTCCTTGCAAGTGGTAGGTGGAAATCCTAGCTTCTACCCAGGATGGGTAGTCATGCAGCTAGAAATATTTATTCATTTCCAATAGCCAAGCCTCTTGCTCTTCTCCTTTCCCGTGCTTACCATTGAAAGTAGGTGGCTTTATTTTCCAGAGTTCACCTTGAATCATGTCTACCTCAGGCCTTATCTTAGATGAGTCAATATGAGAGATGTAGGGTATCAAGAGGTCTTTTACAAAGTCCACTATGATACTCATGACATTGATGTCATTGTCCTTGAACTTTTCCATAACTGCAATGTTTTGAGGTTCCTTCTCTTTTCCTTCTTTAGACCGTGGTTCCACGATCTTTCCTTTCACGATATCCAACATTTTATTCTGGACAAGGATGAGGTCAATCCTTTGTCTTCCATGCTCTGAAGTTAGAAGCCCCTTCTAAATTGTTTTTTGACTTCATAAAGTAAGTCATGACTACTTTGACTTAGTCAACCTTTGACTTTGACTTTGACCAAAAAATCAAACTTGATGTATTATCTTTCTGAGAATACTAGGATTTGTGCTAGGTTAGGGCGCACTAGGCTATCCAGAAATCACGTCAATCTCTTCACTTAAGGTGCCTTAACAAGAGGGTTAGGGTTTCGTTGCTACAACAAAAACTTTGGCTGCACCTTCAACTGTAACTGAGAAAAATCCTCCCAATCTATCTTCCAACAGTTAGACTATCTGAAGATAATGTGGATCTATAAATTGTTAGAAATAATAGGTGTGCTCGTTTAACCATAGACAATATAGCAGTATTGTCACCCAACCATAGGTTGAAGCCACCCCTAAGCACCTTAACCTTGACAGAGAATAATTCTGGAAGAAAACCCTAGGCCTAATAGCCAATCAAGGTAGTGTATCACTCTCCATAGTTAGCATACCAAGTAGAAAGTCCAAACCATAACCAAGAGAGAGTCCAATACTAAAACCGAAAATACAAGTTGTAGTAGTTGCAACTGCAACTACTCTCCAGAATTGTACACAACTAAATTTCTATAGTTGTGAGCTGTGTGTGTCAAATGAGATCTGGTGTCCTGTATTTATACTGCTCCTCCGTAGTTGTCTAGGTCGACTTCTCATTCTGGAGGCTAAAAATTCAATATTAAATAATTCCCTTAGGCGACTTGTCTTCTAGGGTTATGTCCAATGCTTTAGGGTTTCTTCTTGCTTCCCAGAATATTCTATTCTTTTCAGGCTTACACGTGGAGGTTAATACCTCCCACAACTACCATAATATCAACAAAGACTTCCAACAAGCTGTTTATACTTGGTTGCCTCATCAAATTCATTCCCTTCTTTTGATGTGAGCTTCAAATTTTGTTCCATTGGAGTAAAAAGAGGGTTACATTCAACCGTGCCAAACTTGTTCAACAATTCTCCAATGTACTTCTTTTGGGAGATGAATATGTACTTTGGATATTGAGTCACTTAAATTCCCAAGTTGTAGTGAAAATGTCCCAAATTTTCCATCTCAAAGACTTTCTTCAATTCTTTCTTTATGGATGCAATATAGCTTTAATTTTTTCATGTTATCAAGAGATCATCTACATACACTACAAGATATACAACAAATTTTCCAACTTTCTTGATAAACAAAGTTGCATCATCAAGATTAAGGTGTTTGAAATTCAGTTTCAAAAGATGCTCAATTAGCTTTTCATACCAGGCTCGCGGTGCTTGTATAACACGATATAAGTATTTGATGAGTTTGTGTACTTTTTGTCCTTGTCCCTTCACAACAAAACCTTCTGGTTGAGACATGAAGACATTCTCTTTCAAGTCTTCATTCAAGAAAGCAATATTCACATTCATCTAATGAAATTTCCATCCATTATGTGTTGCCAAGGAAAATAAAGTACAGATGGTAGCCCATTTTGTTGCGGGGAAAATGTTTCCTCATAATCAATGCATTCTTTTTGTGTAAATCCTTTTTCCATGAGCCTCACTTTGTGCTTGTCAAACGAGTCATCTAATTTGTACCTGTTCTTGAATACCCACTTGCAACCAATTGGTTTCGTTATGAATGAAGGGTCCACCAAATTCCATGTCCCATTCTTGATGAGAGCATCATACTCTGCATGGCTTCTTTCCACTCATCACGAGAAGCAACTTCTTCAAAAGAAGTTGGTTCAAATTTAGTGGATAAATTCAATTCACAATCATATGAAATAACCATATCATCTACATCACCTGCATTTGAATTATCTACATCACCTACATCTTGTCTTGTGAAACTTTTGGTTCCTGTCTTTCCAACCTCATCAAGATGAGCACTTTCAAGTGTCTTTATGAGCCACTTTGGTGGACCTTTCTGAGATTGTCCAAGTTGCTCCACTGATTGAGATAGTGTTGCATTTACATCAAGGTTCAACCTTTCAATCCTCTCAATCACCATCAAAATGAACTTCATGTTCTAATGAACTGGCTAGAACTTTTTCATGAGGGGGATATGGTTCTTTAAAAGATGTTTCCAAAGATTGATCCAATATAGGGATACCCCCTTCAAGATGTGGAATCTCATCATAAAACTCATGATGTCTTTACATGGGTTAATCTATCCATATGATCAAGTTGTCGCTCAACAATTATGTCATTCTTGGAGGATTCAAGAAAAATCACATCTCTGGAAAGAATGAACCTCTTGTTTACCTCATCGTAAAGACGATATGCCTTGGTAGTATTTGAATACCCCAAGAAGATTCACTTTTGACTCCTTGCAATAAGCTTGTTTCTTTGCTCCTTAGGAATTAAGGCATAGCAAGTGGAAAAAAATACCTTGAGATGCTTCACTGAAGGAATGATGCCATACCACATTTCATAAGGAGTCTTGTTTCAAAGAGCATGAGATGGATACTTTTTTTTCACATACAATGCACATAGAACTACATCAGCCCAAAACATCAATTTAAGAGAGAGTCTTGGAACAAACTATATTTAAGAGAGTCTTGTTCATTCTTACAACTACACCACATACCTCTATATTATCCGAAGGGCACTCCCTCAAGGTGTGCTTTTTCTAACACATGGAGTAGAATATAAATAACGCTAGGTCGACTTATTATTTCTTCTTATTCACTTGAAAATTATCCAATTGTGAACTAAACAAGCTCAGGATGTCGGTTTTAAAATTATCCAACATGTTCCCTATTTCAGCCATGGTAACTCCTCCTCCGCCAGATGATTTTGTGACCCTAGATGCTAGGTCCCTGGGACCTCTCAAAGACTTAGTAGTACCTTGAGAATAGCTTTTGCATAGTTCATAGATATCTTCAGAAGTCATCTGAGAGATGTCTTCGCCCCCCCATGAGTTTTATTGCATCCATACAATCATCCTTAATCCCCTAAGAAGGATAATACACAAAGTTTCAAGATCAAGTGTGTTTTGTTTAGTCCTCTTCAGGTTGTATTGGAACCTTTCAATCTAGTCTTCGAGGATTTCCTCCTCCCTCGGTGTCATTTTAAAGATATATTCTTGGATGTCCCTTACTTTGCAATAATCTTGGTACTTTTTGAGGAATATTTGCCTCATTTCATCCTAGGTCTTGATGGAATTCCCTCTAAGCCCCATGAACCAACAAAGGGTTTCTTTTTTTAGGGTGTCGAGAAACAATTTCATCTTGTGGGCATCGAAAGAATAGTCATAGCTTCAACAAAGGACATCAAATTCAAAGAGGAAGGTATCAGGGTCTTGTCTAGGAAAACCATGAAAGTTTGGTAGAGAAAATGGAAGAATGTTTTTCATCTGGATTATGCCATCAGACTCCTGAATGGGAAACTCAAATGTGATTGGTTCCTTTTCCTTTGGTATCTGAGCTTCATCCCCATTCTTAAAAAAAATTCTCCCCACAATGATTCTTCTGAGAAAATGGAGTTTTTAGGTTCTTCAATAGGATTATCGTGACCTCCTGGCTTAGATTCTTCAATGGAATGGCCTTGGTCCTTGGGAGGTTCAAAAGTAATGGATTCTATGCTAAACCAATGGTAGAATCAACCTTGGGTGGTTTATTTGGATGATTGGATGCTACTTATGAAAAGGGGTGAGTCTTAGGGACTCTCGGAGGTTCACATTTTTCTCTGCTTTTACTTGCCTGATAATTATTGTCACGGGTGGTCCCTGCACTACGACCACAAGGAATTTTAGTGCCCCGAGTCATGCATCCAATGATGGTTTATAATGCACAATATCATGAGCAAGGGATATTAGAGGGGTAGTCGATGATTCCCTAGAGTTCCCTTTAGCTTAATATTATTTCTATAATGGTCTTATGACAAAAATCCTAATTCTTTGAGTGCCTCCTTGACAACGACGCCAAAATGACGACATGTAAATATGTCTTCCAATTGTTGGTTTCACATTACACTTATCATTTAAATTGTCAACCTAGAGTTCAATTTATTCTTGTTAGGCTCTCAATGCAACATACACAAAAGAAGAGATTTTACCGCTATTGTGCAATTTAATCTAAGAAATCAACTAAGAACTATTGCAAGAATAAACTAAAGGAAGGCATAAAAAGGTGGAATCACATTGTTCTTAACCCCCAACTCAACTGGTGGCACCCCAGGTAGTTAGGTCACTGATACTATGTTTGTGGCCCTTCTACTTAGCTATGTTCACCAGGCAGAGTCAAGAATGACATGGTTCTGCAAAATTCATAAAACAAACATCAGAAATAATATAATTCTAACTTCTTCACACACTACAAAATGAAAGTAAAATATGCGCTTCACTCCTACTGTTGAAGAAATAAATTTAGTCTAGTTTTACAGCACTTTGACTCTGTAGCATCAACGTTTTGTAGTGTGACCTACAAATAACCAAAATGTAATGGGAAACTAAAATAAAGCATAGTAAGATTTTAAACATGCACAATAAAATAATATAACTACCAACATAAATGAATCAACAATTGCTAAAAAATTGTGTACAGAAAAACAGAAAATGAGAACAGTGCCTCACCTTAAGTGGGCCCAACTCAAGGTTTGACCTGTGCTTGAGCTCACAGGTTCACCAAGACAAAATTACAACAAGATTCCACATGTAACCAACAACAATATGTATATATTAAGTTCTAAAAATAACAAAGTTTACACAAATTAATTCTCAAATACGTCTGGACTCTAACGTCTACGCTCTCATGAGCGTTACACACATATATAAGGAGAGGATGCATGTCTTCTCCAAGAATGGAGCGCCAGGCCCCTAAAATGTGATGCAGGAGCATCGCCCACATCAAGTGAGCGTGGGGGCAAGCGCCACACATTTTGAGCATATGTTAAATTGTTTAAAAACTTTTGAAGAGTGGGTGTGCCAAACTTAAATGTGATAGTTAAGGAGAGGCATACTTATGAATTGTATTGGACCTTGAGCAATCCGCTCTCATCCATAGTAGGTAGGAGGCATTTATGTAAGTAGGTAGAATTGAATATTAGATTAGACAGTTTTAGAAGGAGTGGAGGGAAAATGGATATAGACACCCTCATTGTGTGTTGTAACATAGTTAGAAGCATTGGAGCATAGAAGAGAAGCAGAGAGCTGTGTAGAAACACCCATGTATTGATATTTGGATTAATAGAAAGAGGTTGATTCAAATTCATGGTTTTGTGTTTATTCTTTGTGTATTGATGTTGAATGATATACTCATGAATGTTTTCTTCCTGGTATACATTTGCTTTTATATGCTGTGTATGTGATTTCATGGGTTGAGTTTGAAGTCTAGAAGGAAGAAAGAATGAGTTTCAATTGTTTCTTTGTCTGAGCAAGATTCCTGCAAGGAGTGCAGTTGAATTGTCCGCAGGGAGTGCGTCGACAAGGAGTTCAGAGGGTTGTCTCTGAAAGCTCAGGAGAGGTAGCGGTTGTTCTCATTTCCTCAGAGTGCAGCTAGGCACAGGAGCCGTGCAAGGAGTGCGCAAGCCAAGGAGAGTCTCGGGGTTGTGAACCTGAGCAAAATATCGAAGGACTGCTGCAGCAGGTGTGCACAAAGTCGAAGTATTCAACATTTGAAAGCAGGTGGAGATTTGCCGCAAGAAGTGTGTGCAAGGGTCTTCTTTAAAGGCCTGAAATTGTGAGAAGCTCAGGAGGAGTAAAGCCTTTGAAAACATTGAGGAACATCGAAGGTTTGTAGCGTAAGTGGATAAGTCCAGGGAAGAGCCCTTGGTTTCCTTCGTGGAATCATCAAGGGAAAGAGATCAACGGTCAAAAATTCGTGGAGAGAATTAGCGAAATCCTGCAATTCGTCAGATCTACCAGAGAAGAGAGGAGGTTATGGCTGCGTTCGGAGTTCAAGTTTATGGCTGCGTTCGGAGTTCAAGTTTAGGAGATTGTGGACCGTAGGATCTTCACAGGAATACCCGTCAACCGCTGGATTGACCAGGAGTTGCACGAGGTTTAATCTTCGTGAACGGGAAGAGGAAAGTTCTGACGAAAGGCGTGGCCATCGGAATTTTGGCATTCATGAAATCGGGAATCACGAGGACGAGTGATCGGGAATTTTCATAGTGAAAGTCCCAGAATCAAATCTGATCCATCCATCTTAAGGGGACACGTGTCGCGATCATCCAAAATCGGAGATCCGGACACCAGAGACTACGCAGGTAAGTGTTTTTGGATTTGAAAATCGGAGAAACCCGAGGGTTGATCTGAACCGTTCATCCACTTGGGAAGCGTGTCAGAAACCTGAAGAGAGTCGGGGATCGACGTTTCGGAGGTCCTGAGGACATGATAATCTTGCATTTCAAAATCGCGAAGTTCGATTTTCCGACAAGAGGAGAGTTCCATGTGGGACCCTGCTGACATCATCTTATTATAGTGAGACATCAGGAACTTCCACGGGGAAAACCCCAAAGAGGCGAGGACCGTCCATCCTTGAGGACGCGTGGCCGAGATCGAAGTGATCGGGAAATCAGTATTCGAGAGATCGGGGGAATCGAAGTCCAAAGCGCTTTGACATTTGAAGTCGCGAAACTCCGAGGGAGATCTGGAGCCATTGATCTCATCGACTGATCACCGTCGTTGATTGTGGTCACGGTGGAAGGGCGTCCTGGTGATGTCATATCGCGAAATCGTGAGTCGAAACATCAGGAATTCCATGGGTAAGAGATTTACTATATTTCAACACTCGAAACCCCGAATCCTGATAGGGAGTATGACTGTGGTCACATGAGAGGAGGTCGCATGGAATAAACGCATAGCCCGGAGGCTAAGGCAACAAGGGAGCGCATCGGGATATCGACGATCGGGAAATCGGGACCCCAAAGGGTGGTGACACCGGGGATTTGAAACCCCCGAAACCTGATTGAGGCTTTTTGTCGTAAATGGAACAGTGACCGGCCTAAAGTTTGTAAGGTGCTAGAAAAGACCTGTGGGTCGAATTCGAAGGAGATTCCAGTGGGAATCGAAAGAACCATTCCGTCTCGAGGGAGGAAATTGAATGATCCTTATGACCGGGAGGTCAGGCGCGGGACCTGCTGAGGTAGGTGCCCGGGTGGTCGCCATCAAGTGGTATCAGAGCGTAGAAAAGCTTCTTTGCTTTCTGTAGCAGGAAGAAGGAAGATTCACCATGCCATTGAGAAGAAAAGATAGACAATCACCCGATCCAGAGGAGGAAAGGGAGACGTCTAGAGGAATGGGTAGACAGGTGAAGAACCCAGAAGTAGAAATAGATCTGCATAACATACCCGCCAGACTTGTGGACGTGGAGATAAGACAAAAATGCACAGCTGATGTAGGAGATATCAGTGAGTCCGAAAATGAAGATGATGATGGATGTGGAGAAGAAGAAATCACAGCAGAAGATGCAGCAAATGAGCGCTTACTTAAAGCTGTTGAAAGAATGGGTGCAAAGGCGAAGATGGACATTCCAGTTTATGAAGGAAACCTAGATGTAGAAGAGCTTCTAGACTGGATTAGAGCTCTAGACACATATTTTGACTATGAAGATATCGAAGAAGACAAGAAGGTCAAGCATGCCATCACAAGATTAAAAGGACATGCAACATTGTGGTGGGATGAACTACAAGCGGACAGGCGTTGCCAAGGCAAGAAGAAAATTAAGAGTTGGGACAGGATGATTGCAAATATGAAGGCAAAATTCATCCCCAGGGATTACCAGATTACTCTATTCAGAAGGATGCAGAACCTGAGACAGAAGCTGATGTCAGTAAAGGAATATACTGAGGAATTTTACAGGTTGAATATCAGAGAAGATCATCGTGAAAGCAATGATGAAAGGGTAGATAGGTATATGAATGGCCTGAGATATGAGATTCAGGATGAGATGAGTATGTTGACCATCCGAACAGTGGAAGATGCTTATCAGATGGCTCTGAAAGCAGAAGAGAAGCTGTGTGAGGTCCCGTCCCCAAGATTAGGCCATCAGGGAGTGACTTAGTAGTCTATATGTTCCCGTAGACTATAGTCAGGCAAAAACAGGGAACCAGATGGAGAAATAAGGAGGAATTAAGGCTAAACAATGAATTAAGCCGAAATACTTAGGAAAAGTCGCTTAAGCCTAAGTCAACGGAGAATTAGAATGAAAAGGTGATAAGGGGGGGACTTAATTGACAAATAAATCACTTAGGAGGAAATGCGCCTAGGGTAAGTGATGTCAATGAAGAATTAGGTCGAGAAAGATATAAAGGGAGGAATTTGACCTAATTCCTCATTATGCATTGTTATGATTTGATGTTGAGAGCTTCCAGAGGAGGAGGAGAGCCAACCTTATTGTTTTGTGGATTTCTGGAGAAAACCACCACCCTTGATCAGTTTCGGTGTTGAGAGACACACCCTAGCCCATCGGAGATACCATCCAGGTATTTCACCGTTCATTTCAGGAGTATTCAGTGTGGAGGGCGCAACTCAGCCAAGGAGGGCGCAAGCTATTTTGAGGATTCAGAGATCTGCAGTAGACCTGTGTCCCGATTGCAGATTCATTCCAACCCAGTAGAGATCCAGCTAGGGCACTTCCATTGAGCCATTTATCATCAGATTCCGATGGTGGAATCCTGCAGATCGATCCATCCAACCATTTTGGGCGCAGTCATTCCGGACAGACGTTTGGCGTTGCATGCAGGTGTTCCAGAGCAGATCCGGCCAAACCCTTCCGACCCATTTCATCATTTGATGAGACGATCGTTTTGAGCCATATAGCAGTCGATTCCGACGGTGGAATCTTTTGGGGCGCATTCGGTGTCCAAGGAGGGGCACAAATCCCCCAGGGGTCTAGATCCGATGACGTAGATTCGATTCGAGTTCTGACAGACGTCCATTCTAGTATAGAGACCAAGGCACATCTATTGGAGCAGTTCTAAGCACATTCTGACGGTGGGTTCTTCAGATTGAGTTTTTCAGCTGGTAACGATTACCATATTTCGCCGGAATCGCACATTTTTGCCGATCTATCTGTGCATGCATCAGATCTGCTATCTTCTTATGATCACGGGTATTTTTGTTATTTGATTGTATTCCAGTACAGATCCAGGAGATCTGAATGACATCTAGATTCTATTTTTCCAGTAGGCTATTGTATTTCCATGCTTGAACCGTTATTATTCATGATATTGAGCAGTTGACATTCTATACTCTTGCATGCATCCTTTTATGATTGTTAAACACTAAATATGCAACATGCACA
>ML822426.1:30388-72037 GCA_009831015.1 Picea engelmannii
CCGATCTATAATAAATGTCTATCTTATCTACAGCCTGCGCAAAGGCATGGCATTCATGGCTCACCAGCCTAAGGCATTTATTTACATTGAATTCAAATTCAAAATGAGGCTGCGCCTCCCTTTCAGCCCTGCATGAGTGCGCGTTGACGTGGCTGACTGGCTGGCATGGAGAGATGCTCCTGCATCAACTAACAACCCTTTACATTACAAAAGCTATGCTATTTAAAGTCAGAGTCGTTTAATGTTAAAAAACAGAGCAGTCTTGAGAATCCCCGATTCTCAGGCTGTTCGTTAGTTATCATTAATACAAAATCTTGATTTCTCCTTCATCAACATCGTGAGCCAACATTCTAATCGGCAGGTGTTGCAGTAGTCGTATCACAATAGGACTGGTGGCGTCTGTTGTAACAACTTCCGAGATTAACAGGCTTCTGTCGTAGCAGTTGTGTAACAACTTCCAAAATTGATGGGCATCCGTTGCAGAAGTCTTGTAATAGCTTCTAGAAATTGCGCATAGCTGTGACAACAACGAGTTTCTCGAAGTGGGTTGTTCTAACACTTTGATCATTAGTTAAATTATTTCATGGGTAAAATATGTGAACATTATCAATCAAACATGCTAAGTAAATGAAAACATAAAAGCAAGATGAATAGTTCATACCTTGGGAAAAAGGGTCTTGGTGCTCATTATAATAGTCATTTAGCTTAGGAATGAGAAGGTTGAATGATCAAAAGGTGTAGTGAAAAAGGGACATTTCAGGGTCCTAACATACCCCCCCAACTGAAGACATTGCATGTCCTCATGCAAAACACATTCAAACCTTATTTTGTAGCTGAAGTAGATCAGTATCTCCTCCAGTGAAAAATTGTGAAGAGAAATTTCTAAGTGCCAGTAATGAAGAATGATGTGTCAAAAAGAAAATCGGCTGAGTCAACAATCTGTTTGGGTTTCTTTATGCTTGAGAACATGATCAGTTTGAGTTGCTTGAGTAACAACTCATGAAGAAAATAGAGGTTCTTGTTTGCAAGTTTTTGGTATACCAGGAGCTGATTTATGACGATGAGATCTCCTCTGTTTTACTGATTTTTGTGTAGTAGGAAGTCCATGTTCAGTCTTGATTGATACATTTGCTAGTCCTGTAGCAACTAGAACTTTAACTACCTCATATCCTGTCTCATAGTAAATGTTTCCACACTCAAAACACATTATTTCTTTATTTCTTCCCAAAACAACTTTTGTCAATGCTAGGATGTCCATGGTTATCCCCTCTGGATTCTTCTGTTGGGCAGCTGCCACCTCTTGTTTCAGGGTTTTTAATTCGGCCTTGAGGTTAGCATTCTCTGTTATCAGTGTAGCGATCCTAGAATTTTCTGTATTTTTGATCTTTTGCTCTATTTGGGAAAACAATTGGGCAAGTGGTACATCCTTAGCATGCTGTGGAGCTGATTTTTGTGTAACAACTGTGTTCGTCAGGACTGGTTCTTATGGATCAGTCTCGACATGGACAGTTGGTGCTTGTGGAACATCTATGTCTATCAGGACTGGTTCTTGTGGAGCAGTCTCAACATTGTCGGTTGGTTCCAATATTACTAGCTCTGGTAGGACAATCTTTTGTGGAGCAACTGGTTCTGGTGTAACAGCTGTATCTGTCAGGACTGGTTCTTGTGGAGCAGTCTCGACATTGTCGGTTGGTTCCAATATTACTAGCTCTGGTAGGAAAATCTTCTGTGGAGCAGCTGGTTCTGGTATAATAGTTGTATCTGTCAGGACTGGTTCTTGTGGATCAGTCTCGACATGGACAGTTGGTTCTTGTGGAATCGTCCATGTATCAACCATAGAGGACAGTGGACGAAGAATAAGAACGACCTGCTCCATATCTTGCCTTCCAATTGCAGCTTCAACAGACCTGGTGGACCTGGTTTTTCTCCTGGGTAAAGTAGAAATGAAAGTAGTGGTTTTCTTCTTCGTTGCTGGAGGAGGAACAGGGTGTTCTTCCTCAAGCACGCAAAGAGGATATTCTGGTATACTGGGGTCTACGATGATCTGCATATCGTCAATGGACATGAGATGCACAGAATCATCAGACAGGACCGATGGTTTTGCTGCGAATTGAGTACATTCATTTTGAAAGGAGAAGATAGTTTCCTGTAGTTCTGGGCATAAGGTAAAACCTGGTATTCGTACCCCTATAGAATTCTCTGTCACAGCAGCCAGAGGGTTATGATTTGATGTTGATCCAATTTGATCAATGGATCTCCGAGGTTTTATTTTGAATGGTCGTTTCCTTTTCTGCGAAGACGCACAGGTAATGATAGTAGGTGCTTGATTGGCTGCAACAACAATAAGAGTGTTCTGTGTGATTGTTGGTGCCACAGTAGAGGGGGTAAGCGGTCTTGACTTTATAGTGGACCGTGCTATCCTTGCTCGCTTTTTAGGTAATGTAGAGGTAGAAGCAAGGTTTTTCTTGTCAGAGGCAGGGGGTTGGATTTCAATAATCGGTGTTGCAGCCAAGTGCTGTGACACATGTTTTCGTCGAGTGGTTGGCTCTTCATCTATTTGTTCGTCCACCACTACAGGATGTTGTGATGCAAAGTCATCGAGGCTTGTCTGTTTGGTGCCAGGATGGCTTCGGGTTACACGATTTCTTTTCTAATTCGACTTACGGACAGTGACAGTAGGGGTTTGGACTACTGTTGCAGCCGAGGGTAGAGGCTCTGGAAGAGGTCCATGGGTTGCAGTTTCAGGGACTGGTGCAATCCTTTCTAGATTTACAGACTGTGGTTGGTCTGCTACAACAGGTAATGGGTTATTGGAAATACCCATACCTCTACGAATTAATAGGCCGATGAGTTTGTGATTAGAAACACAGTTCTTGGGGCTCTTGGATTTTTTTACAAAACGGGCCATGTTATGCAATGATTGTAGGAGAAAATAAGGAATGTTTATCAATTTCTGATGTCGCAGATGTGATAATAAGATGAAATCAGAAAAATAAACAACTTGGTATCGGCCTTCGCAGGTAATGTACCATTTAAGAAATTCTGCAACTTTCCCCCATGGCTCTGGTAAGGAATTGATGTCTACACCTTTGCCCTTGGTCTGAACTCGCTCAGTGTTGACGAGGAACCCCTTCTGTGCATCCAGAAGATGTGTTTTTCTGTTAAACCATCAATCTCTCGTTCTTGGCAACCCTGTTATAGTAACAATGCTTGCCTCTGTTACTGGAATCCTTGCCCCATTCACCACTGAATACCCTTCAATAAGATTTTGACTAAACTCCAATACCTCGTCCTCACTAAACTCTTTCAACTTCTTAAAATACGATATCCAGCCGGTCTGAAGAAATATTTGGTAGGCCTCTAGGTGTAGCAGCAAATTGTCCAGAGTTGCGGGTTCATATCTCACAGCTGATCCTCCCATGATGTTTCTTAAGAGTCCAACAGGCACGCAGGAGGAGAAACTATCACCTAAATCAGAGACGCAATAAGCTCGAACATGGTTTGCAGAAAGAATACAATGTCTTAGTTAAAAGAAGTGTGGGTGGAAAGGTGGTGGAGGTGTGTATGAAATTCGGAATGAACAACTAAATTTACATTCCCCCCCCCCCCAACTAAGAGGATTGGCTCTAGGTGTAACTAGTTAGTAAATAGGAAATCGTGCTTTTATATATTCATTAATTTAACACGTAGGATTAGTCACGTACCTCAAATCTTACCGCACATAACGACTTGTCGGAGTAACCGCACAATCCAACCGCCATCGAAATGGCGCGTAATAGCTGGCATGATGAAGGATCGTGAGAGAAATGACAGCTTATGCAGAGACGTAGTCCTTACTGTAGTTAGCCAACTGGAAATCGCCAAGTGTGAAGTCAAGTCATAATGAAGCAGCACTTTCGGATAGAGAGCATCAGTATTGTCTAATCAGTGGTGCTGTTGCATGAAAGATTGGAGGGCTGGAGCCGCAACATCGACAAAAAGAAAGAGTGAAGTGGCAAGAAAGAACAACAATAATTAATGTATCAACAAGTTCTTTTTCAAAAAAAAATGTCGGAGGTAGGTGTAACAGCATTGAAATCGACCAATTTATCGGAAGAAGGTGTAACAACATTGAAATCGGCAAATTTATCGGAAGAAGGTGTAACAACATTGAAATCAACGAATTCATCGAAAAAAGGTGTAGCAGCATTGAAATCGACCAATTCATCAGAAAAAGGTGTAACAACATTGAAATCGGCCAAACACTACCTTACTTCGATTCTAGGAAGTTTTTCAACTTCCATGAACTCCTCGTTTCCTTCTGTTCATCAATCTACCCACACACACATAATTGCCTGATACCTTTCAAGGCTTTATTAGCATAGTAAAGAAAATAGAAAAATTTCAACTAAAAACATAGAAATGTAAATTTTGCTGAGATTATTTTTATACAAGGTCTGAGCAAAAGAAGTCCTAAAGTTCAGAAGGGGAAGGAGCAAGCTCCTTTCCGTTTAAGATTTGATAATCTGTATCAGCTGTACAACGAGTTTTGAATTCTGTCTTGGATAGTGGACGCTGATACAGATGCAAGCGATGACCATTTGCATGTAAGTGTGTATTGGATCCATCAATAGTAATCAACCGGACTATCCCATTGGGAAAGACGGTGTCTACCTCATAAGGCCCTAGCCATCATGTACACAACTTACCTTGAAATTCCTTAAAGCGTGAATCATACAATAGGGCCCGATCTCCTTTCTGGAATAATTTCTTCTTAATGACTCGGTCATGCCATTTTGTTCTTTGTTGTTGAATCATTGTGGTTTGATGGATGGCGTCCAAACGCTTTTCATAAAGCTCGTTGAGCTGCTGCAGTCTGGCTTTCTGTGCCATAGTCAAGTCGAGGTTGACTGCTGATGTAGTTCTTAAGGTTTTGATTTTGAATTCAATGGGAAAAACATGGCTTTTTCCATATACCAGCTCGTAAGGAGAAAAACCATTTTTGCTCCTCCAAGTAGTTCGGTAAGCCCATAGAGCTTCATGCAATCTGTCAGACCAATCCCTACGATTTTCTCTCACTGTTTTAGTAAGAATGGATTCGATAACTTTGTTGGTACTTTCCACTTGGCCATTGCCTTATGGATGGTATGGAGAAGCTATTCTATGTAAAACATGATATTTATTGAGTAGAGCTTCAAATTTATGTGATGTGAAAGGGGATCCTCCATCAGTGACCAGTTCTCTGGGAATGCCAAACCTAACAAATATATTTTCAAACAAGAATGCTAAGACAACCTCTTCTGACACTCTGATAAGTGCTTTTGCCTCCACCCACTTGGTCATGTAATCTGTACAGACCGATATATAGACTTTCTGATTGGAAGGTGGGTGAATGGGTCCTACAAAATCCATGGCCCATCTCTCAAAAGGCTCTAACACTACCTAAGGTTGGAGCGACATCTCATCCTGTTGAGTTGGCTGACCCATGCGTTGGCAACTGTCACAAGATTGGACATAATTATTGGCATCTTGAAATATGTTGGGCCAATAATAGCCCATCCTTAAAATTTTATGCCCGGTCCTTTTTGCAACAAAATGACCCCCACAAGGGCCATCATGGCAAGATTTCAGCAAATCATAAACCTCATCATCCCTCACACATCTCCTAATTTCTTGGTCCAGGCCTGTGTAGAAGAGATATCCTCCTATCCAACTGTACCTAGCACTCTTTTGAATAATTTTCCTTCTTTCCCTTGGAGATAGATGTGGAGGTACCTTCCCTGCAACCAGATAATTAGCAATGTCTGCATACCAAGGTGAGTGAGCAGATACTACAAACAAATGTTCATCAGGAAAGGAATCATCTATAGGTGAATTATCATCATTTATATGTAATCTCGAGAGAAAATCAACAATCCACTATAGTGATGTCAAACTCTTGCAGTAGTAACAACCATCTTGTCACTCGAGCATTAGTAATAGGTTTATTCATTAGATATTTTATGGCTGTATGATCAGTATGGATAAAAGTTGGATAACCAGTTACATAATGCCTGAATTTATTGATTGCATATACTACTGCCAAGAATTCCCTTTCAGTAACTGTGTAATTTAACTCAGCAGGAGCCATGTTCTTGCTTATATAGTAGATAACGTAGGGTTCTTTGTCCTATTGTTGCCCTAGTACTGCACCAATTGCAGTGTTTGAGGCATCTGAAGAACTGTGAAAAGGCAGAGCCCAATTGAGCCCTCTCAAAATGGGAGCTGTGGACAATCTCTGTTTAATATCTGCAAAAGACAATTCACAATCTTGAGTCCAACGAAAGTTAACATCTTTTGTTAGTAAAAAAAACAATGGAGAGGCAAGTTTAGAGAAAATTTTAATGAATCTCCTGTAATACCCGGTGTGTCCTAAAAGACTTCTTACCTATTTCTAAGTTGATGGAGTTGGAATGTCCAAAATTACCTGGATTTTGGTTGGATCTACCTGAATCCCTGCATAAGAGATGAAGTGTCCCAGGACCACCCCTTCGCGCATCATCATATGGCACTTTTCTGTACTTAAAGAAAGATGAGACTGTCTACATCTTTTGAGTACTTTTTCCATATTAGACAAAGCGTCTTCGAAATCAGTCCCCTAAGGTGTAAAGTCATCCATGAATATTTCCATACAGTCACTCACCATATCAGAGAAAATACCAATCACAGCTCTTTGGAAAGTGGCTAGTGCATTACACAAGCCAAATGGGAGAACCTTGTAGGCAAATGTTCCCCAAGGGTTTGTAAAGGTGGTCTTATCTTGGTCTTGTGGGGCAATTTGTATCTGGTTATAGCCACTGAATCCATCTAGGAAAGAAAAATATTTTTTTTCCGACTAAGTTATCTTAAACCTGATCAATAAATGGCAGAGGGAAATGATCCTTCTACGTTGCCTTATTCAGGGCTCGATAGTCCACACACACTCTCCACTTACCATTATTTTTAGGCACAATAACCAATGGTGATACCCACTCACTGTCTGATATAGGATAGATGAATCCAACATATAGAAGTTTATGAAGTTCTTCTTTAACAATTTCTTTAAGGTTTGGGTTCATCCTCCTTTGCGATTGGCAAATGGGTCAGCATTCTTCTTTGATGTATATATGGTGGGTGCATAGCTCAGAGGGGATGCCTTTCATATCCATGTAATCCCATGCAAATGCTTCTTTATGTACAATTAGTAAATTCATCAGTCGACGAGTTTCAGCGCTGGAGAGATTGGGATTGATGTCCAAGGTTTTTCCAAGTTCGATTTCCACAGCGACACTCTTGGAACTGATTTTAGGAAATAATTCAGCTGTTGTTGTTTCATCATCTGCTGTTACAACATTTGTTGTTACATCAACTGTTGTTACAGCTGAATCACTCTGATTGTCAGCAGTTTCTGAGAACATTTCCGAGTTCATTTCTTCCTGGGCCATAGGGTCAAAGACTCTGATCAATTGGTGGTGCGTGTGCTGTGTAACAACAGAGGGGTCACAAATAAAATAGTTGATTAATTCATCCTCTGTCTCATCCTTGAAACACATGGCCTTTCCTATAGTTAGCACAGGCATAGCACTTTCAGCCTCAGTGTCCATCCATAGAGAGTTTTCAGGTTCTGCACTGGGTGTAGCATGAGGATACATGGTAAGTTTTTTTGTGTCGTAACCATCAGAGATGGTCATAGAACCAGATCGACAACCTATGAAGGCGTTAACTATGGCTAACCATGGTCGTCCCAGAATTAGAGGATGGCCTCCCAGACTGGATTTGGGCTGCAACACGACAAAATCAGCAGGATACTCCCACGAGTCTACTTAAATAACTAAGTCATCGATTACTCCTTCTGGTCTGATGGTAGAGCGATCAACTAATTCTAGAACAGTAGGAGTAGGTCAGATTTTTGTTCTGAGTTGTAGCAACTGCATAGTTTCTATTGGCATGATGTTAATTGCTACCCCTAAATCAACGAGTACATGCGGAATAGATGTCTATTCAATTTTAACTGTGATAGTAGGGTTTCCTGGGTCGCCATATTTAATAGGTGGAGTTTTTCCTAGCATTAGCTCAGACAAATCCCCCACTACATGCACTGTGAGGGGATCTTTAGGTTTTCATCCAGGTTTTCTGATACAGAGATCCCTCGCAGTCTTGGCATAAATAGGGACTTCCCTTATTGCTTGCAGTAGTGGAATATTAACGTGCAGATTTTGCAATTCTCCAAGGAGATTGAAAGATGGTAATTCCACAGGTTTGGTAATTTTTAGTCTTTCAAGGAATGGTGGGTCTGCTGATTCTAGAATGGGTTGGTCAATTTCTTCTATATCAGCAGATGGTCTCTCCCCTGATTCCTTATCTGATTCTAAAGATGGAGCATCTTCAACTATTGGCTCAACTATTCTCCCTGATCTTAAGTTTATTTCATCACAAGGCATAGGAGTAATAGATAAGGCTGGCACATTATGTATGTCTATGTTATGAACGACCTTATTATTTGGGTTTGGTTTAGGTTGCACAGGCATCTGAGGTCGTAAGGGAGGATTGTTTGGTGAGTTATTGGGAGGCAATTGCAGTTGTTGCTATGTTTGGTGAGTTATTAGGAGGCAATTGCAGTTGTTGCTGCTGGTATGGGGGTTGGAATTGTTATTGAAAGAAGTTCGGTTGGTGTTGGATTTGATAACTGAGTTGTTGTTGAGGACCTCTCCAATATGGGTTCCATTGCCCATAGTGATTCGGTTGTTGGGGCATAGGTAACCATGCATTGGGATCCTGATAAGAGGGTGGCATTTGATTTGGAGGGGGGGGATTAGACTGGCCATATGGTAGCTGACTGTTCCAATAATTAAATGTTGGAGGAGAGAATTGAGAATTCATACCTTGACCTCTTAGCTACCATTGTCTCCTTTGTGTGATTAGATAGACAACCTCTGCTTCCTCATTAGTTGCTTTCATTGATGATTTTACCCCTGGTAGAGAAGGACATTGGTCAGTGGCATGGTCTAATTCACAAATAAGGCATACCTGGACAATGTTCAGTGGGCATTCCCTTAGTGGATGTTTCTTCCTGCATTTTGGACAGAAAATACATAATACTTGCTCTGGTTCTGCTTGTTTCTGTTTGACCTGCAAAGTATCCATTTGTGAGGCAAAAGAGTTAATCATCTCTATTTTGAAACTTTCTAACAGATTCCCTATTTCTGCTCTTGTTGCTCCTCCATTGGTTGATTTCTATACCCTTGAATAAGTAGTATCCTTGGTAGCTGGCTTATTCCTTATAGATCCTCGAGAACATCTTTTGCAGAGGTCTACAATGTCCTCATAGGATTCCTTAGATATATCTCCTTTACCAAGCATATTCAACATATCTAAGCAATCTTCTCTAACTCCTTTTAGCAAAATGGTTTTCAGAATGTCCTTACTCACATCCGAATGGCCAAACCGCTGTAGATTGTATTGGAGTTGCTCCACAAAGTCTTCAAGAGTCTCATCCTCCTTCTGTGACATTTTGAACAGCTCCTCTCTTCGTTCCCTTGTTCGACAGTAGTCTTGGTATTTATGCATGAAAAGCTGCCTCATTTGTATCCATGTTGAAATGTTTTCCCCTCCAAGGCTCATGAACCATCTTAACACATTTCCTTTTAATGTGGCTGGGAACAGTTTAAGCTTCTGCGTAGTGGTAGTGTAGTCATAGCTTCTACACAAAATGTCAAATTCAAACAGAAACTCATCCGGATCTTTAGTAGATATCCATGAAAATTTCGGAGAGCCGAGAGAGGTATGTTTTTCATAGGAGCCATCCCTCGTGTGGGAACATTAGAAATAGGAAAAACCAGGGTAGAGATGGTGTTTTCATTGTTTACCTGATCCTCATTATTTTGTGGATTCTCTTGGTAGAGCTCTTCTTCATTGTCCCCTTGATTCTCCATATGTGCTCTCTCCCTCCACTCAATATGAACAACATCCCACTCTTCCTTAGTGACTATTCGACCATTGATCTGATAAACAACTTCTTCTAGGTTTTCTCGGTTCCAGGCTATACTGCCTTGATCCTCAATGTTCTCCAGTGTTGCTTACTGATTTGTTGGTGACAACTCTTCAGCTTCGCTTTCAGCTTCAACCCTTGATGAGAATGATGTTTCGAGAGGGGGTGTTTCTGCTGACTGCGGATCACGTCCTCTTGGAGGATTGGCAGGGTGAAAAATGGACCCTGAAGAAGAATCTGCTCTGGCTATAATCTCATCAACAATGGTCTGTCTTCCCAGTATGTTAGGATTTCTTCCTCCACGTCCTCTGGTGCCTGTAATGTTAGTATTTTGGGGGGTTTGTTCTCGCATTTAGTGATTCATGCAGACTATTCATTCCTAAAAAAGAAACTAGTGTGATTACCAA
This sequence comes from Picea engelmannii, assembly GCA_009831015.1. NCBI lineage: Eukaryota > Viridiplantae > Streptophyta > Pinopsida > Pinales > Pinaceae > Picea > Picea engelmannii. The sequence goes on from ML822426.1 coordinate 40,781, forward strand.
AATCTACAATTATCTTCCCCGACAATGACGCCAAAATGTTGGGCACTTTAATTGTCTAATTGAATGGAAAATCAAAGTGTTCAATATAAATTGTCAACCCAGGGAAGTCTGTTATTTCAAGATAATTCTGCATAGCCTATGCTAGATTATGAAAGCATCTCTAATCTAATTGTAGTAGGGAAGTTCTTTTTAACAAATCAAACAAACACTATCGCTAACACAATTGTGCTGATACAACTGGAGTGCTACAGATTTAAAATCATAGTTGCAATCTAAACTAATGAATCTACAAAAACCATGAATTGCCTACCTTAATCTAACTTTCTAATTTACTTTTGCAGGAAGAAATTCTATACTATTGCTGAAGGGAAATCTACTTATTGCAAGAAGCTACTTGACACTTTTAATTCTCCAAAACAAGATTTTAACCTAATGCAGAAAAAGGAAAAGCAGTTCTCCAGCCATGTTCAACAACTGACTTCTAATTCTCACGAGACAAGTTTATGCGCATTTACCAAGAAGGAACTAAACTGTAACAACAATTGTATTAAGAAATATCTAACAGTTAAACCATTCGCAATGAAAACAACTAAATCTAGAATTCGAAACAGAGGGGAATTGGTGAGGAAGGTGGGCCCTTTCCTTCTCATTGAATCCACTCAAAAGATAGGTTACAGTTTGCTAAAGAAATTCAATCCACTTCTTCATTCAATTGCCAAAAAGATGTTTGTGTAAAATAATCGCTCCTTTCTTCAGGTCAAGCAAAAACACTAACAACCCTTTACATTACAAAAGCTCTGCTATTTAAAGTCAGAGTCGTTCAGTGTTAAAAATCAGAACAACCTTGAGAATCCCGGTTCTTAGGTTGTTCGTTAGATATCATTAATACAAAATCTTGAATTCTCCTTCATCAACATCGTGAGCCAACATTCTAATCAGCAGGTGTTGCAGCAGTCGTATCACAACAGGACTGGTGGCGTCTATTGTAACAACTTCCAAGATTAACAGGCTTCTGTCGTAGCAGTTGTGTAACAGCTTCCAGGATTGATGGGCATCCGTTGCAGAAGTCCTGTAACAGCTTCCAGGAATTGCGCATAGCTGTGACAACAACGAGTTTCTCAAAGTGGGTTGTTTTAACACTTAGATCATTAGTTAAATTATTTCATGGGTAAAATATGTGAACGTTATCAATAAAACATGCTAAGTAAATGAAAACATAAAAGCAAGATGAATAGTTCGTACCTTGGGAAAAAGGGTCTTGGTGCTCATTATAATAGTCATTTAGCTTAGGAATGAGAAGGTTGAATGATTAAAAGGTGTAGTGAAAAAGGGACATTTCAGGGTCCTAACATGAAGTAAGTCTAGATTTTATTTATAATTCATTTATTTGATTGAATTTGTCATTTTTACACGTGCATTTGAATAATTGTTCATTGAATTTTGTAGGATCATCAATTGAGATCAAGTTCAGATGAGCATGATATTCCACCAATGTAAAAATGTCACAAGCTCTTATCAGGAGATAGATATCGCAGACAAATGTTTGATGAAAATGGACAGTTTCTTTACCGTGCCAATTGTAACATGCCATCTTCCTGTAACCTGCAGCCTGGTCAATGGTATTACGATGTGAATTAGATTTCTTTTATGACATGCCAATGGTAAGTGGTTGTTCAAAATGTAAAGGGTCAAAGGAGAATCCTTGACGTGTCACATTGTCTCATTATATTAATGATTAAATACCCAAAGTTGATGGTCTAATACCTCCCACTGTGGTCAATAATCCAATAGGTGATATAAAAATTACACACAGGAACACTTCCATATGCTCCTTTTTTGAAAAATTGGAAGCCAAATCAACTATGTTTCGTCCTAAATTTGCCAACCCATCTCCTTTTATTGATTCAACAAAGAGAGTTTTTATAGTGAGCCAAAGTATGATATCAATACTACCCAAAACATCACTACTAGGAAATAAAAAAAATTGTATGAGCTAAGAGAAAAAATGTCTAAGTACACACCAAAGTTTGTTCAATTGTTGGAAGGTAGCAATGACTTCCCTCTTCCTATCCATCTACAAAGTAAATACCATAGATGTTACAACCGAGCTTTGTATGGTGCTTGGTCATTTTCCATGCTTGTGCTTGATGTTGGAACCTAATTCTCTTTTTGTGGTAATAGTTATATGATTGCCAAGTCTAAAATAGATGTTGCAAATCTTGGGTGGTTTATCCTTTCACATGTATTCATTCCTCCCAAACAATCAGTGGAACTTATACCATTTTGTGGTCCTCTTTATAGTCGGTATGATTACTTGAATATTGTCAAATACAAACATATCATTTCCATGTATACTATGTGCATGAATGGTTATGCTTCTGGAAACTTTAACAGGAAAAACTTGTTATATATCGACGATCGTCCACAAACTCATGGGAACATCACAAGGTTCATAAATAATTGCATGGCCTCATTATTTAGTGCAAATTGTTCCTTTGAGGAACACTCCAATGACAGAGAGTTCTTTATGAAAAGGAAGGCATCCAGATTTATTGTTGTGCATGCAATATGTAGCTTGTTTCTTGGTGACGACTTGTTAATAAAATTTAACTTTCGTAGACCACCAACCGCTCGTCAAAAACTCCTTGCATTGGATCTACCTTTAGACGTCCCCTTAGGGCATAAGAAAAACATGATTGAGTAATTGTATTTTTGGATTTTCACTAGAACTAATGTATGAAGGACCAGATCTTGTCACTAAGATTGGGGCGGGGGGCAGTGAATCAATGACACAACAATTTTATCATTTTTTCTTTTAATGCAATCAATATTTTAACACAATATTTTATCATGGAACCCAATTGGGGAAAACTACAAACACTTTTCTATTAACTGCAAAATTTTGTTTTACAAGTTACATAGAAGGAATATGTTCTTCCTCTTAGATCATCACCCACTGATCAAGATGCATCCACACCCTTGTTCACCAGCACCAACTGGTAGGAGGTTACATCCCCCTATTTAATCAGCTACAACTGACAATGAAGCACCTACTCCTCTGCAGGCACCAACCTGCCCTTGCACCACCCAACCACCCTTAATTTATGAATCTGGAAAACTTCGGGTTACACATCTTTACTGCTCCTCTCTCTACTTCTGTGATTTTCAATATATCTTCTGATCTGGATTGCAGAGACACTTTCTTCTCACCACTCTTTCTTGTTTATATACTCTTCCAACTGGTGTGAACTATGAAACATTGTGTCCCTTTGTTTGGACCATCGCACCTCTTCATTAACAATAATCTTGTTTGTTTTCTTTATTCAATATTATCGAGAAGCCTTTTCAAGTTAATGAAAATGCTTTTCATTAATTGATCACAGGATCGATTTCATTTAACTTAGTTTCATATCTTTTCAAATATTGTAGAAATCAATTATGTAGAGGCGCTTCCTTCAAACCATTTACATGTGACCATAGGCGCAAAAATACATGCTTATTAATTTAAAGCACTGTATCTTCTTTCGCCCTTTTCTTTTTAGCCCCCATATGTCCAGTGCTGGAACCGCGTTCTCGGTACTTCGTCCTTCGGGATGTCAGGCCTTTGCAAACTTTCAAATCTCCCGAATCAGATTCCACCGGAACAGATCGGACGATCAACATTCATTCTTCCATTAGTCGAATGATCCTGGCATGTCCAGAGGTTACGAACAAATCGACGATCATGACTTAATCTAATGGTGAGTGAACGGTTAACGTTTATTTTGGGAGTATGGGGCTTCAGGGGTTCGGATAATCGCTGCTCTAATTTCCTCTGGAGTGATCACCTGCTGAATAAGTCATAAAGCGGTGGAGACCTTTTGTTGTTGGTTGACACTTCCACTTACGCTATCCTTCCACTGTATTAGATCAATGGTCACATTTTAATCTCCCGATGAGATGGACGACTATCGGTACTTCATCCTTCGTGACTTCCAACCTCTTTACAAATCTACCGAATAAAATGTGTGTCCATAATCTTCAATGGTTGAGAATTCTCTCGAAGTGTTCTTCATATTGGACGACTCATGTCCACTTAAGGATTTCGACCTTCGGGATTTTGGGACTTAGGGCATTTGCTGGTGGTGAAACTCCCGAAGTAAAAAATCCCAGAGTGACGTAACTTGATGACATCACTTGTTGATGTGGCACTTCCTGAGTGGTTGCCACGTGTCACCTAGATTCATGGCTTACGTATGCTTAAACTTACGAGACCTTGACACTTGTCATCATCTGATTATGCCACATGTCCTTGCTGACGTCATTGTTGATGACGTGGGCTCTCAATGTGAGTGCTACATGTCTTAACCTCGTGACTTTAGCCTTTGAGACTTCGCGTAATTCGATTTCTCCACTTCCTAGTTCTACCGAGGTGAGATTCCCCAAAGTGTAAACCTCGAGTAACTTGACTTCATCCAATGGTCATTCTTCAACCCGAAAAGGATTAACACTATACAACGGCTGTCGGGAATTCGACTATTCGTGATTTCGGGCCTTTGGCCTTGCTTATCCTATCCTTCTACTTTCCTCGATCTGACGGTCAGGATATCGTTCAAAGTGTTTCCTCGGATCAAACGGTTTATGTCTATTTTGGGACATTTCTGGCTTACTTTGTCCTTACATTCAACATGATCTGACGGTCCTGATATCTCCCGTAGTGTTCTTCACATCAGAGGGTTCACATTTACTTCAGAATTTTGGCCTTTGGGTGATCTTACTCATTCTCAACCCTTTTCTCCTGAAGTGGTCATCATCGAAGTCGACCACTGCTACCTTGGCGCGTTCTGAATAGATCAGATGAACCTCATTTACTTCGGGACTTTGTATCGGACGGTCTTCGTCTTTGCTTATCCTATCCTTCCACTTAACTTGATCCAACGGTCGATGTGGATTGCAGAACCGTAAATTACGTGTGGTTTAATTCGTTGCCCAAACTCCGCAATTCAAGTTGTGCGATTGTTGGTGAGTTAACCATAGTCGTCGATCTTTGAATCGATGAGATCTGACAATCTAGAATAATTGCAGGATTGGAAATAATGTATAGTTTAATTCTCCCTTCGCACTCTGCAATCAATCTGTGCCCTTAATCCGACGCTTGCATATCCAACGGTCACGACTTAATCTGATCGTTTGGTGGATCAACCATAGTCGTCGATCTTTGAGTCAATGAGATCTGATGATCTAGACTAATTGCGGGATTGGAAATAGCGTGTAGTTTAATTCTCCCTTCGTGCTCCACAATCAATCCCTGCCCTGGATCTGGTGCTTGTGTATCCAACGGTCCTTGTTTGTCCTGTGGGGATTTCAATCCCGATCATGTTTCTGCATTGTGCTTTCCCTTATGAGCTTCACGAGTGTCATCTCTTCCGAGCTTCTGATCTTCAGTCGCTAACCCTCCCGAGCTCTTAATTTGTTAGTCCTTTTGTACATGGATTTTCATCTCTTTGTTCATACTAACTCATCATTATAATATAAAGACATCAGTTGTTGACATCAATGACAATATGTACAATAATGTAAATGCATTGCTTAATTCGACATTGTTTTATAAAGTGGTTGGTTGCATGTTACAATCATTACATGAAAGATGGACACTAAGCTCCATATAACTTCTATACATGAACTTTTGTTTATTTTATTTATTGAGTTTGCTTAATATTTTTTATATTTTTAGATAATAATAATGAACCTTAGCCATTATAAGGCTTGCACACTAGGGATTGTATTAGGGCCTAATATGGCCCACATGTGAAAAATAATGCCTCTTCCCTTAAATTTGATGCTTTATGGATTACTCATGATGCAAAGGGCCCTATAATATCAAATAAACTCACAAAAGGAATATGGAAAGCATCACTTAGTTAAGGATCTCTTAGGATTAATTGTGGAGGACATATGATAGTTGTATATTAGTTATTTGATAAGACATATGTATTAATAAAATGATTTTGATTACATGATTAAAAAAAATATGAGAATGAATGTTAGTAATTGTAGAATTTACATAGAACAATAATGTCACATGGTGCATGCACATTGTGTAAAATTAAAATTTCTAGGACGAAAAGTATCATATGTCCATGTTATCTAATGACTTTATGTCAAATTGTGTTTTGTCATATAAAACATGGTGGTGGTTGAGACTCCATAAACCAATTAATTAAATTCATCATTTCCAAATCATTTGTCATTGTGTTTCATTTTGACAATATTTTTAAATAGCTTACACAGACCCATCTTTGATTAAATTGCATGCATTTATAGATCTATTTCTATGGATTCAAAATATATATTTTTACATAAATGTTATTATTTGATGAATTGCATGTATTTATAGATATATTTTTATTAATTCCGAATATATATAAATTTTTTTATAAAAATGTTATTGTTTCCTATTATTTTAATATTTTTCGTGTAACATGTATCATAATTTAAAAATACATGTCTATGTTTTTGCAACAAAATTTTAACAAAATCATTTTAAAAAAAATGATATTTTCGTCTACAAACTTAAAAAAAAAAAAACATATTGACTCTATAAACACCTTTATTATTATTTTTTATTATTAATATAAAGTGAGGTGCATTTTATAGTCCAATATGACAATTGGCATAAGTCATCCCAATATAATATTTGGAAAAAAAAAGAACATCCCAATATGGAGGATATTTGTACCATCACTACTCATAAATATAACAATTATAAATGTAATTATAAACAATTATTATAATGTTACCAATAAAATAAATGAGAAAATAACATTTCATAAAAGTAATTTTTCTCTGTAAACATGTTTAATCAACATATTGTATCTTGTTGGAAATTAAACAATTCACTTTCAAGATGAATTTAACATCATATGACATTAATAGTTATAATTTTTGCAATTACAATCCAAAGTAAACGATTTCATAAAACTAAAGTAAAACATTATATGACAACTCTAAATTATAATGAGTTATATATCCTAAATTCAATTTAAAAATAGAGAAATCATTAGTGTACGTATTATATATTTTATAAATCAAACAACAACAACATGAACATGATTTGAAAAACACAATATACATGTGTGGTATACTGTTTATAGCGCACCGATGCCATTGAAAGTGCACTAGAGCGGTCGTTATGTAAAAATGCACCGAGAAACAATTTAATTGACAAAGTAGATATGCAAACTTCCACAATTAAAGTTTTACGGATATTATGCTTTGCGGAGGCAATCACTCTTCGGTGCCTCTCATAATTAGTGGATGGACTTGATCTTCTGTCACTTCCTCAATGATCTGCTTTGCATCTCTTCTTCTGTGGGTTGCTCGACTTTCTCCAAGATACCATCCTTGTCATTCACGTAGCCATAATATGAATTGGCGTCAATTTTCTTGTAAATTGCATACATACACCTCTAGTTCTTCACCTCAAGGGGGCTTATCGAAGAACTCTTTTAGGATGGGGAGGAATTTCATAACCCCAAAGTATCTGTAACTGTGGCCCTTGTCGATGGCATTGGACACTCAACTCCGTTCCCTTCCAAGTTCATCATCTTGGCCCCTACTTTTTCATAATTAGGATTGCCAAGCTCTACGATTGAAGCTTCTCAGTGCCCCTTTTCCCTATTTAGCAAGAAAGGATCTTGGTGGATATCTTAATTTTAACATTGTGTCAATATCAAGAATGTTCTAAGTGCCATATTGTATATTTAATAGAAGTTAAGAATCACATTTGAAAAAACTATCGATGATCCATAAGCTTTGTCAGCATGTCTTATCGCTAAATATTAAGCATTTCCTTTGCCTTGGCGTGCTCCTCCATGAGAACCTCACTCGTGTACTTACTAAGAAGTTCATCATGTTTCTTCTTCTCCACAACCGTGCGCTTGATCACTTTCTCATCCAGAAGGGGCACGTGGGAAACAAACTCTCACTCTCTTTGATGTTGGTTTCCCTTGTCCCGCTTTTCCATTTTTTTTGCCACATCCTCATCTTCCTCGAATAGGACCAACTTAATGGAAACGACCTTGCCACTCTTGATATTTAACCTGGCCTCCCTCTAGACAAACTCGATCCTCTGCCACTCCCTTAGTGCTCTAGCCCACATCTCCTCCTCTACGGACCGCTCGACTTTCTCCAAGATAATGTTCTTGTCATCCTTGTCACTATAATAAATGGTGTCAATTTGCTTGTAAATTGTATACCTAGACCTCCTCTTCTTTGCCTCGTGGGGCTTATCAAATCTCTCTTTGACGTCGGGGAGGAATTTCCCATCCGCACTTGTACAATTGATTGTTGGAAGATGACATGTTATAATCTTCCAGCAACCAATTGTACAAGTACGGCTGGGAAATTCCTCCTCAGCGTCAAAGAGATATTTGATAAGCCCTGCGAGGTGAAGAAGAGTAGGTCTATGTATGTGATATACAAGAGAATTAACACCAATTATTATGGTGACAGGGATGATGAGAACAATATCTTAGAGAAAGTCGAGCGACCCACGCAAGAGAAGATGTGGGCAAGAGCGCTGAGGTGTGAAGAGGATCGAGTCTATCTAGAGACAGACCCAGTTGACGATCAAGATAGGGGATTTAGTTTCCATTAAGTTGGTCCTATTTGAGGAAGAATAAGATGTGGTGGAATAAACAAAAGAGTAGGACAAGGGAAACCAATAATAGAGAGAGAAATATTTTGTTGCCCATGTTTCCCTTCTGGATGAGAAAGTGATTGAGGGCATGGTTGTGGAGAAGAAGAAACATGATGTGCTTCTTAGTAAGTACATGGGTGAGGATCTCATGGAGGAGCAGATCGACGCCAAGGCAATGCTTAATATTTAACAATAAGGCATGCTGACAAATCTTATGGATCATCGGTTGTTTTTTCCAAATGTGCTTCTTAACTTCTATCAAATATACAATATGGAGCTTAGGTCATTCTTGAGGTTAACACAATGTTATAATTAAGACATCCACTAGGGTCCTTTCTTATTGAACAAATAAAAGGGGCACTGGGAAGCTCCAATCATAGAGTTTGGTAGTCCTAATTATGCCAAAGTACCTGGGGCCAAGATGATGGACTTGGAAGGGAACGAAGTTGATGTGCCCGGTGCGACAGGTAAGGGCCCCGGTTACAAATACTTCAGGTCTATGAAATTCCTCTCCATCCTCAAAGAGATATTCGATAAGTCCCCTTAAGGTGAAAAATACGAGGTGTACGTATGCGATCTACAAGTGAATTGACACCAATTCATATTATGGCTACAAGAATGACGAGGATGATATCTTGGATAAAGTCGAGCGTCTCGTGGAGGAGGAGATGCGAGGAAGAACATAGAGGAAGTGGTAGAGGATCGAGTCCATGTGCTAAATTACGAGAGGCACGCAAGAGTGACCTATGTTTTTGCCTCCGCAAAGCAACACCTCCACAAAATTTAACTTTGGAGGTTTGCATATGTAGTTTGTGAATTTAATTATTTTTATTTTGGCTGCTACTGTCGCTGCTACGCTCAACGTCATCAGCATATATGATTCACATAAAAATCCTTTTTAGGCACACACACATAATGAATTTAAAATATAAAACACAAACATATATAACTAATTTGTATTTATCAAAAATTGAAATTAGTTTTTGTTTGCAAAACTATAGTGAAAAAGTAACTGGTGCTATTAACAAAAACATATGCACTGTGTTCGGTGTTATTAACTGTTGACCAAAATTTGGTCATCTATATAGGAGAGGGACCCACTTTCAATATACTTGTATTAATGATGTGAATTCATTAATGAGGAATTAATGGGGCATTATTTAAAGAGAATGTTTCAAGAAGAAACTTGTACGGGAATTTCTATAAGGGAGAAACCCTAACTACTCAAGTAGTTAGAAAATCTCTTCTTAAAAAGAGAAGAGAGGCTTCATCAAGAGGTCCAAGAATCAATATTATCAAAGGGGCAGGGCATAATATCATAGGAAGAAGAAGGTACAACCATGGACACACAATTAAGCTTCTGATCAAAAGAAATAAATCTCCATATTCTCCATTCTTTCTATTCTTCTACACCACTTCTCATAGTTATATGCTTGAATCTCAGAGTTGGGCACAAGGCTGAGTTGTTGAGTGTTCTTCTTATATTCTTCTAAGATATTTTCTTATATGATCATGGAGTATTTGCAGCCACATACATGGTTGTCAAAGCTTTTGTAATGAATATCTTTAATGAATAAAACTCCACAAAGAATTGCTTTGGGGTTGATCTTGATTGTATCTTGTAACTTTGAGTTTTAAGTATGAGATATTTGAGGTTGATATATCAATTTCTCTTTTATTACTTGTTGCAATACTCAGTTAAAATTATTTGAGATGATCAAATCATTCTCTCTTATTTCTGATGAAGAAGATATGGATGTATTTATATATTATTAAGAAGATTGTGTGTGATGTTGATCACAATTTAATTATGATGTTGAAGCCCTTCTTCAATATTTTCCGATTAAAAGACTTTTGCTGCACATAAAGATCATATTGGGTTATTGAAGAACCATTTTCATCTAAATCCAAGCAATACATATTTGGGGTTTACTGCCTAGCACTCCCTCGAATCCAATATATTCAAAGATATATCTTTCAGCCAAAGAGGAGAACCACCTCTCTAAAAACGAAGGGCGACTAATGTCCTCATGAGGTTTTCGTTTCGGTCCTAATGGATTCAAGCGTCAACATTTTTGACGACCATACTAGGGACGATTTATTTCAAGATATCAGAGGAGCCAAAAATCTCCATGGCTCAAAGTTTCAAGAAGAAGATTCAAGAAAATTGTTGCTTATTTTAAGCATGGCTCACCTTTTTTGTAATTTCAAAAAGGGACGAGAAGCACCAAATATTCGGGAGAATGAACTCCCTGGCAACTCCATTGAAAAAATTCAAAATGAAGGTTTTCATTCATGTCATAATGATTCTTTATATTCTTCATCAATCCCATCAAGACTTTGCAAGACTCAACAAAAGGGAGAAATACTCAAAGAAGGAGGCAATTTCATAATACCCCTTTAAATCTACCAGAAATAGACTTTCAAATGCCCAATATTCCCATTGAAACTTTTTCTACATTATTTGGGGATGCTTTAGAAGATGCAAAACAACACTTGATTAATTTTAAAGGTACATGTTATGATTTCAATCTCACTGAAGACAATGTTACATGTAGATTATTCCTACAAACTCTACGAGAGGATGCTCTTGAATGGTATAGTTCGCTAATGCCTAACTCCATTACTAGATGGGATGTGTTGAAAGATTCATTTGCAGAAAATTTTATCCCAAAGGTGCATTCATATGTTTTTTCTGATGTTTTAAATGTTGCTTCCCACCCACCCTCTCCCACATGGACACAAAATGATGAAATGAATGATTCAAAAGAAGAATATCATGAAACACTGCAAGAATTTTCTGAATCAAATCTTGTTGCTGAGAATGAAGGAAATAATTCCAAAGACCAAGAAAACAATATCAACATCTCATATATTCCATATGAGGAAGAAATTAAAGAGTCTCCACCAAATATGCAAGAAGAATTCAACCAAAATAAAGAAGAATTGGTGGAAGAAAACAATTTTGAGAATAAAGAAGATAGCCATTGCATAGAAGAAGAACATTGCCAAGACATCGCCTATGAAACAATAATCTTGAATGTGGAAAAAGAAGAAAAAAATAGTGTTTTCAAGAAATAAATTTCTCATTTAATTGAAGATAGCAACACTCTAGGGCAACTAAGAGTAGATTATATTGAATATTGGTTCAAAAGTATTGTCATCCCGCCAATGCAAACAAGTCTTCTGCACACATTTCTCGATCCCATTGTGGTACATTTTGGGCATGCTCCTAATTTTCATGCTCCTGCTTTATTGGTAGTAACCCCAATATTTTTCTTACTGTTGGAGCCTATTTCACAAGTCAATTGGATGCTCGAATGACTCCATTGGAAATCTACCTACACCTAAGGTGCCCCTTTCTTTCAAGTAAGTTAGGGTACATAGATCATGCATGTACATATTTTTGTTCAATGTTGCACAATAAGGCAGTCAAACTTGAAGGTAACTCCATGAAATAAGAAGAATTGCAAGAATTCATTTTGAAAATGACTCCATAGCCTAATGGAGAAGGTAGTTGGTCTTGAGATTCTGGTGTTCTCAGCAACCTGCAAGGGGTCACTATCCCGCAGTTGGAGCCAGTTGTTGACCAAAATTTGGTCATCTATATAGGAGAGGGACCCACTTTCAATATACTTGTATTAATCATGTGAATTTATTAATGAGGAATTAATGAGTCATTAATTAAAGGGAATGTTTCAAGAAGAAACATGTACGTGAATTTCTAGAAGGGAGAAACACTAACTACTCAAGTAGTTAGAAAATCTCTTCTTAAAAAGAGAAGAGAAGATTCATATTTTGATCCAATAATCAGTATTATCAAAGGGGCAGGGCAGAAGATCAGAGGAAGAAGAAGGTACAACCATGGATACACAATCAAGCTTCCGATCAAAAGAAATAAATCTCCATCTTCTCCATTCTTTCTATTCTTCTACACCACTTCTCATAGTTTTATGCTTGAATCTTAGAGTTGGGCACAAGGTTGAGTTGTTGAGTGTTCTTCTTATATTTTTCTAAGATATTTTCTTATATGATCATGGATTATTTGCAGCCACATACATGGTTGTCAAAGCTTTTGTAATGAAGAACACATTTTATGAATAAAACTCCACAAAGAATTGCTTCAGGGTTGATCTTGACTATATCTTGTAACTTTGAGTTTTAAGTATGAGATATTTGAGGTTGACCTATTGATTTCTCTTTTATTACTTATTGCAGTACTCTGCTAAAATTCTTTGAGATGATCAAATCATTCTCTCCTATTTCTCATGAAGAAGATATGGATGTATTTATATATTATTAAGAATATTGTGTGTGACGTTGATCACAATTTAATTATAATGTTGAAGCCCTCCTTCAATCTTTTTTGATTAAAAGACTTTTGCTGCACATAAAGATCATATTGCGTTATTGAAGAGCCATTTTCATATAAATCCAAGCAATAAATATTTGGGGTTTGCTTCCTAGCACTCCCCCTGATGTAAGATATTCAAAGATATATATTCCAGCCAAAGAGGAGAACTACCTCTCTAAAAACGAAGGGGGACTAATGTCCTCATGAGGTTGTCGTTTTGGTCCTAACAGATTTAAGCATCAACATTAACAAAAGCATATGCATCGCGTCCGATGCTCCTTATCACGCATAAGGAACATAACATAGATGTGTTAAATATAATGCACTGATGTGCCATTGTTAGTCAAACATTGATTTTTATAGCGATGCGTTGTGATATATAGCGCATCAGTTAAGGGTTGTCATACAAAACGACCAGTGATGTCATTTCACGTATGAAGTGTGTAACACGGGGCAATTGCTTCTACTGAAAACACCATTGTAGTAGACTTTGTTAATTTTAAACCACGTGGTGTGCTTGGTTATATTATTAAACGCTTTGAATCTCTATGTTAGTTCGATCACCAAACGCTTTCAACTAGTGCGTTGTCTTTTCTTGACACACCATTGACAGACGCATTTAAGAAGATGCACCAAAATGATAATTTTTAAATTATTTTGCTTGGTACAACTTACTTAACCACACCAATGTGTTTCATTTATCGCAACACAATGATGCTCCATTTCAACTTTGTATGCATTGATACCGGTGCATTTATATTATAATGCACCGGTAACGGTGCATCCCATAAAACAAACTGACATGGTAAATTATTATGTATTTTTCTTGATGTGTTGTAGTCCACATCACGAGTGTGTTTTAGTTATTTGACGCACTGCGAAGGAAAATTTTTGTTTCAAAAAATCGGCAGTGCATTCGATTAATAGAACACACCGATGCGTTTATGTTAATTGGCATACTTCCTAGCATCTTAGTGGTGCTTACCATAAGCTACACTGTGCTAATAATTTGTAAAAATTTGGCCCCGGTGTCGTGCTCTTTACATTACCAGGTGCACTAACATGTGAAATTTTTGTATATCAACTTACGTGGTGTGATGTTTTAATATAAATGCACCGGTGCCATCATGCTATTGGAGCACTGGTGTTTTGTTTAACGATGTATTCTTTTTTTGAGAGCACTGGTTACTAGGCATCCACCAAAATGACACAATGCAATGATTCATTTGGTTAACATAAACGCACCGCCGACCCATTTTTTATGAATTGTGTTCACAGCGGTGCGATTTCACTAACTGACAGTACTGGTGTGCTATAGTTTCTAGAGTACCAACTTGATGTTTAGCGGTGCACTGTATAGTATAACATACCGGTGCGGTTTTTGTCAATATGGGGACTGCTCCGTTATATTGATTCATTGCAAATTAAGCGGTGCAATTTGTTACTAGGAATGCACTGGTGCGACCATGTTATTGAAGAACCATCATTTTGCTTAGCAAGGTGCTATGAATAGTAGAGCACCGGACACGAGGCGTTAAAGGAAGCAACCGCAATGTCAAATTGATCAATATATGTTTTGGTGCAGATCTATTAATTGCACTGATGCATTTGTTTAAACTGGTTGCACTGCTCAGTTTATTTCTTGTGTTGTTTTTTAATGGTGTGCTTGGTTAAATGAAACGCAGCGGTGCTTCGAAGTTTGAAAAACATCGACATGTTATTTACCTAGAGTTTTCCTTTATAACGCACTAGATTCAGGCCGTTTAAGATGAAACAACGCTTAAGGTAAAACTTGGACGTACTAGCGGTGATGCTTCTTGTGAAGTTAGCATAGGACGCGTCGCGTCGAGGCAAGCTGAATCGAAATGGCGCACCACGTGGAGATGGAAAAGAAAATTGAAACAAGTCCCAAATTTCAAGCTAAATTCAAATTTTAAACTCATGAAAATGGAACTGGGAAGGTAATAAACAAATTACTTGGACTCTTATGTCCCGAGGAGGCATCGTTCCACCATTGATAGGAAATGAAAATTCGTGCTAATTTCCAAAAAATGGAAATTTATGGAATATTGATCGGTGGAGTTATCCAAATCAGTGAGAAACACCATAAATAGGTCATCCATGAAAATAGAGTAAGCATTGGTGCTTTCTTGAGAGATTGGAAACATTGGATGAGGTGTCACAATGAAAATCAGTTAGATAATTTCTTTTTATTACACTTACTATGATGCACCATCGAACATTGTGTACGCACCAATACGTAAGATTCAATGGTACCAGTGTGCTTTGATTGATGCTTTTTATTTTTTATAACTTATGATGGTGCATTTGAAAATCTATGTGTATGTGCCTTGTGTTTTAGTTGAGTATCGGGGCGTATGTACCATATAGGTGCACATTTTTATTTTTATTTTGCAAAAAACTTATGACCGCTCGCGTCCACTATGAACATTGACGATGTGTTTGAACATTTTAGCACCGGTGCAACATTTTTAGATGCGCACTGATGCGTATAGTCCTGAAAGGCTCACTGGAAAAAAGAAATTTGCAAAAACCTTCGGTCGCCCACCTCTACTAACAAGCTACGCTATAAATAACCAAGGGATAATTTTTTCGAGGAGGTTCTGTAAAAATATCTGCAAGAAGGTGTTATCCTTGCAGTGATTATTGGAGCAATGTATTGACCGATAAATAAATTAATGGACCGATGTATCGACCAAGAAATATATTATTGGAGTGATGTATCAACTTAGAAATAAATGTTAGCACAATAAGATGATTTGTAGGGCCCGACACATCATTGCAGAAGAGAAGAAAAGAAAAGAAGGGAAAGGAAAATAGAAGAAGAGGAGAAGAGAGGAGGAGTGTTGATCCATATTCTTGATCAACTTAGTGTTTTCATCTAACCACCCATAGGATTCTTCTTAACCTTTATTCTTATTTATTTTCCTTGTTTCTTTTTTCTCTCCTATCAAAAATTTTCCAACACTTAGCCATTTTCAAACAATGCAGAGCAACGGTAGCAAAAGTTTCAAGTCCGTAGGTTTGCAGGTCCATTGGTCCATAGGTCCACATTTGTGTGGTATACATTTTTCACCTCTTACCTCTGCATCCTCCACATTGCACTTTCACATTTTTATACTTAGTCATTTTTCGAAAATGCAGATGTAGAGCTACATATCATCTATCAACTTTCTTGAATCTCCAAGTCCACAATCCTGTATTCACCAAAATCCACTTGTCACTTTTCATTCCCCAAATTGTACATTTTCACCTTTTTAACACTTAGTTTATTTTCACAAAAGTGGATGTGGAGCTGCATACTTCTCGTTAACCTTTTTCCTTGAGTCCCTAGGTCCATAAGTTCGCATTCTCCAAAATGCACCTTTTTGATCCGCAAAAAAATATTTTTCAATACTTAACCATATTTTCAATCTCAATGTAGACCTCCTTACCCTTCCGCATATTCACATTCACAGGTTTGCAAGTCCTCATTTATGTGTTATACATTTTTCACTTCCCATTCCTCATTTTTCACTTTCACACTTAACATTTTCCACCCGCCATTACATCACATCACAACTTTCCATCACATTTATTGTCCCCGCCACATCAATTGCCACTTGTATAAGCATACTATCATTATTAAATTCATGACATATCAGTTAAAGCTCACAATAAATCCAAATCTCATGTAAGTCGACAATATTAAAAGCAATATTTGTGATTGATTGAGTTATCAAGAAAACACATGGTGAAATTAAATAAAATCAAATATGCCAAGCTGTAAGTATTGACAATAGCGCCACCTTTTTGTCAAAAGCAAAAAAGAATGTCAAGTAAGAAAAATGAACTCAATAAATTGATTTTTGGTCATAGTGAGAATGTCAAAATTCAAAATATTGATTTTTGGTCACAGTACATCGAGACTATCCTTGGAAGTAGCTAGATTTCTCTCTGCTAAAGGAGCTTATGAAATATCTGAGGAATTTACTGTTATTAGATTGTTTGGTAGTGAGGATAAGATTTTCCTTTTACCATTCTATATATAAGATAAACTCTTTGTCAGATAAATGTGCAGACAGTACAAAACTTGGGCCCACTTCTTCCAAGGTAAGAGGAAAAAACAATTCATGCCCCTACCATGGAAAATTGGGCAATTTACTGTGAAGCATATAACCCACCTTGATGAATTGACAGTACATCATGAACAATTGGGCTTGAAAGAAGCTAAATTTGTTGAGGGTTTTGACCCAAACAACAAATTTACTGCACATGTGGAATTAATAGGGTATTCTTCACATTTCATTAAAGTTGAAAAGTTTCAAGAGGGTGGCAAAGATAATTTAGATCTCCATGAAATGACGACCTACCAAGTTTCAAATGACACAAGATAAATAAACAACACCAACGAAGGACACATACAACACAATGTGGAAGTAACAAATCAAAACCCTAATTCACCAACAACATCCCAAAGAAGCATTCCATCGAGAACGAAGAATAAAACCAATGGAATGGAGACTAGAAAATCATCAGTTGGAGGGTCAAACGATTGTGGAGATAAATACCCACCGAGGAAAAATCTCGAAAAATCACATATTACATATACTCATGTGAAAAGAAAAAGGAATACACCATCAACAAGGTTAAGCATACCTAAAGTCCAGGAGAGTCCCCATGCAATGGACATGGACGAGCTCATTAATGAACCTAGTTGGTCTACACAAAGATTATTGGAAACGAGGGAAATTGTTGATGAGATGATTACCTAGGATCCAAAAATATTTGAAGAGGAATCTGCTACTTTACACCATGCGACCTACAATCGTGAGACTAAGAAATTATTACTAGAAAAAATAAATACCAAGAATAAAAGGCCATCAAAAAGATGGAAATATTCAATTGACTTTGATGGAGTAGCACCATAAAAAATTGTAGACTTCCACGGAGCTACTAGAGAGGCCTTGAAGCAATCAATTGATAACATGAAAAAAGAAAATTCATAATTGAAGAGGAGGATAAGAGAATTAGATGTTTCCTTGGTACCAGGACCACTGGTTCCCGAAGCTTTGAGTTCAATCCAACCTGTACTTGTGTTAGAGGATACCCCATAAAACAGGACAAAGTAGAACAGATCATCAAGCATATTGCTAGCTATAAGAAAATATATTGGTGATTCCATACAAAATATAATTGATATAATCCAATAAATTTGGAAGCTTGCCCAAAGTATTGCTGGATTTTTGTCTAGAATACATAATTTCAAAGAGTACTTGCAAAATGACTTAGAAAATGATGAAGGATTTTTCAAGGAAGTTGTAAATACATTTTTAGCGAAGGTCTCAAGATTAAATGAAGCCTGCAAGAAAGAACAAAAACTTCCTTCACCTTACTGGATGAAACAAATCAATGCATGTTGGCTAAGAAGAAACAAAGAATTAAAAGAAATGATAAACGAAACCGATGTATTGAGAAATAAAAAGAGTGATTTGTTTCTTAAAATTGTTGGTCTTACTAAAGAATTAAATTGGTCCGAATTTATTCATGGATACCATGATTCTATCAAAAGTATCTTTAATGGGACAACTTAATGCATTAAAATTTATTTGGAAAAATGAATTTACCGAAACTATAGAGTTTTGTAAAGATGAAGTTGAAAAATGGTTAGTTTAGTATATCAACAAGAATGATGAAGTGGGCAACACGTTGCATAAATTGGCGATGGATCCGAGGGAATTTGAAAATCAATTATTTGAAATTAAACCTAAGCATGACATTATCGTGACATCTTTAAGGGAATACATTGAGGAGTGGTGGAAAAATGCATTAATCAGAATTACTGATATGGGAAATCAAGAAGCAATTACAACGATTATGCCACCTCAACCACAACATACATCTATAAAGGAATCAATTGCAAGCAAGTAAAGGTTACGAGTACTTTTCATCACAGTGAATCAAACAACAACCTTGTTCATTTTTTTTTTTCCGTCTTTTTCTTCTACAGTCATTTGTCACATTGCCTTTATTTCCCAGTATTCTGTGAAAACTAGGCTGACCCTTAATTGTTTTTCTCTTATCTTCCAAGTCTTTTCATTTTATGGTCCGGGGGAGCCAATCCAAGTCCTCTTTGAAGAGCGAATGCATACTTTTTCTTTAAAGACATTTGATTTGTATTTAAAGACTTATATTATTTTGAGACTTCGAGAGAACTACTTGGGATACTACATTATTATATTGTCAAATACTTTGACTTGAAGCTTGAGTTTCCAAATGTTTTATCCATCATAATCTTTTTGGAATTTAATGGAATGATCATTTAAAGTTCTCTTTTATGTGTAATCCATCTTTATTGTCTCTTAACTTTGGATATCTTTTTACTATCTTGATAAATGTTGTGATGGAAATGCCAACCTTTTATTTATCATACTTGCTTTATCCATGTTGTAATATATATATATATATATATATATATATATGTGTGTGTGTGTGTGTGTGTGTGTGTGTGTGTGTGTGTGTGTGTGTGTGTGTTTTCTTTTTGAAAGGTATTTGGTCCCTATCGCAAATACTTTTTTGAATAAGAATGTTAGCTTTTACAAAATCTGACCCTTCTCAAATTTTGTTATAAGTTTATAAGGAAAAAAGGAGTATCACCTCTCTAAAAATGCAAGGGAATTCACATCCTCGTGAGGTTGAACTTAAGACCATAAAATAGTCTTTTAGATCAACAAGGAGAAAAGGAAAGGAGAAAGATGGATAAGGATTATAAAAAAAATGGACCCAAAAACTTGCTTTGGCCATAATAGGAGAAAAACATTTTAGAATTAGATGAAATTTAAAGGATATGTATGCAAAGAGAAATCCTACAAAAGTGTTAGTAAGAGTCACTAGCCAATTTTTGCTTAAATTTTACAGAAAATCCTAATTAGTGGTTTTCGAAGAATAAGGCAATGCTTAGTGACAGGGACCTAGATGAGGATGATTTTTTTATGGTGAGTTCAAAAACAAGCATGAAGATACTCAGTTGGAATTTTGGCCAAATCTTAAATGGTTTGGAGTGCAACTTTGAAAACATCGTGAAATCCATTATTCCATGCCACCTTTTTAAGATTTTTGAGATCTTCAGAGGAGGAAAAAGGACCCAAAATCACAAATTTAGAAAAAAATATTTACTTAGCATTTTACTTCCTCACCTAGCGAGACAACTTTGTATTAATATTTTTTTTTCAATTCCACTGCATTTGAGAGATAACAGTTTTTGGTAAAAATTCCAAGTCTGGAGAAAACACAAAAAGGGTAAAGTTGACAAATCCAGATTCATGTAGAATTTGAGGGAAGCATCAAATTACCAATCAAGTGATTGTTTGTACTCACAATCTGAAAGATAATCAACGCCCAATTGAAAAAAATTCCTAGTTCTCACCATATTTTCTTCTGGACATGGCAGGGTTTGGCCTTTGAGCTAGAGTGTGTTAATGAACAAGAGCACAATTGAGTAGAAATGACAAATTCAAAAAGCCATAACTTCAGCTCAAAAACCAGAATGAGGCATAAGTATAGTCATTAAAGAGCTAATTTAGAATAAAATATGTTTGAAGGATTATAATTTTGATTAGTGTTCTTCAGAAAACCAAGGCAGAGAAGGACTTGTAGCTTAAATAATGACAATTTTGCAATATGCATAATTCTAATAGTAATTGTTGCATGCACATTTTTTGCAAAACTAGAGGTATACAAAGAACATATCTGGTTTCTAAATGAGGACTAGAGAGATGGATGATGCACAAATATCTTACAACCATAAGGATGAGATATGAGGTTTACACATCAGTCCGAGAAATGCAGAGACAGAGTCCAATGGACACAAAATTAGGGTGGAGCATGTGGAGCTGGTTGAGAATATGAGAAGCATGCAGAAAGAAGTGCATAGCTACAAAGAAGACAATGAGAGGTTGATAAGAGCCCAATAAGAGCATAATCAAATTAATACTCAACTATTATAGAGTCTGAATATTTTGCAAAAACAAATCAATAAAGATTCTGGCACAAAACAAACAACCAATGCAAGACATGCATAAGCATCTATATCTCATGATAGGAAGGATGACCACAAGGGATCTAGGCACTCTATAAGTGTTACTATACATCATCATTCACCAAGACACTAAACCAGAAGATCATCTTCACATTAAGAATCAGAGAGCAGCCCAAGTGTGTCCCTTGTTAGACATCAAAGGAGGAGGCCTGAGTCGGATATGACTACAAAGAAAACACCTTGTAGCGGAGGTTTTTAGTGTTACAAGATTGAAAAAAAAATTCAAAAAAAACTTTGCTATTCATAGTACACATTTTAGCGGAGGTTTTAACGAATGTTCCCTATAACTAAAAAAATTGAGTAGATGAAAGTTTTAGCATAGGTTTTGCTTTTCGGTGCTCGTATTGGTAATACGCATTGGTGCATACATAAACCTATAAGCATCGGTGCTTGTATAATTATTACGCATTGGTTCCATCTTTTTTTAATATGCCACACCGGTTTGGCATATAAATATTATGCACCGGGTCATTCTTTTTTTTTTTATGGCACATTGGTGTTTGTATAATTTGTACGCGTCAATGATTATATTGTCACGTGCACTGGAGGGAACTAAATTTTCAAACATTTGACGTGATATGTCGCCACCATTATTTGTTATGAAGCATCGATGCCTATATTATATGTAAAGCACTAGTGTATATTGTAATCATGTAAACCGTTGTATTTTGAAATGATAAATATAATCATATGTTATGCCATTTAAAGTAATGGTATTTTTTCACAATTTTTAGCACCGATGCTTCAATGTAATTAACAGGAAATGGTGTGTATGACTCATAAAAACAAATTGGTGTTTATTTTATGGCATCCACATTTAGTGAGTTAAAAAAATTATGATGCACCGATATGTATATATTTTAATATATATATATATATTTTTTTACAAATTCTCAATTAATGATCGCAAAATCAAATAATTTTTATAACAATATTGAATTTTATATTTTCATTATTGTGTTTTGATATAATAATTGCATTAATTTGTTATCCAATAGATTACACTTTTGTTATTTGTAACAATGTGAATCATCCATGTATTAATTAATTAACAACACAACATTTTACAACATTCGAGAATGCAATAAAATAAGATACCCATTTTATTATATATGAATAAAAGACCCATCATCATACAAAATGGGACAACGTAAAGGTTCACAATAATCAAAATGAAACCAATATGTAGTTGTTACACTTATTGGTAACATGTCCTCATGCAACTGGAACAATATGTTGAGTACATTAAACAAAATCCTCGATTTTCACAAACAAATATTCCAAAACATACAACTTGTAGTAACATTCAATTTTATTGATTGTCATTCATCACTTGAATTGTTGTCATCGGTTGAGTTGTGTAATGCCTCATTTCTTCATCACTTGTAGGCAATATTGTACTTTAGTTATTTAACTTAATGTTATCTTGATCAACTTGTTTTTTATGTTCCTCCTTTTCATGTTCCATCTACAAACATAGAAATAAAGTGTAATAAGTATATCTACATTTATGTAGTAGAATATACACGATTGCATAATTCAAAAAACATACCATGGAAACGATTGTTTCATAAACAATCCACATTCTTTCGAAGCCATGCTATTTGTCGTCTCTCAAAATCTCTAATGTTGGTTTCACTCCATACTTTGTTTCCTATATGTTTAATACACCATCACAAAGCATAGTTGATATAATTTATATAAAGGTTTCTTGTTGTTCCATTAATTATAAAATGAAGGAAGTTAAACAACATAGCTACTTACAAATTGTACAATTAAACCTTGATATTTCAACATATATTCACAACCCATACTTAACCCAATGTCGATGAATTCTTCGGTTGACTCTTTTTTGTATGTTAGAACATATTAGAAGACATACATGGACGAGTGTAAATTAATTATTTAAATATGATTATTGCAACAAATATGAAATCTTAAGTAAGGCCAAAAACGTAAGTACTCACAAAATTTGTGATCAACCATTTTCTTCCTCGTCATCTTGTCTTATATGTTGAATGGGTTCCATTTTTTTTTTCTTTTCTACGACAAAACAATTGAAAATTAGTATTTCATGTGATAATTAAATTTGATGTGTCAATCCCCGCTAGCTTAACTGGTTAAGGCATGGGTTTTGTTTTCTAAATGACCCGAGTTTAATACCCTTACGATGTGTTTAGTTGGGAGGAGACACCCAAAAAATACAATCATGTTAGGGGTTGGTGTGGCCAAGGCCAGGTGCGATCCTCGGGTGATTTTGACAGCTTAGATTCCCCCAGGTTGTGGTTTCTTAGCCAACGGTTGACATGTTGGCCCTATAAGTGACAAACATTTTTAACAAACAAACAAGAAAATATTATTAAATTCGATGTACATAAAAGAATAAATCAATGATTACATACCTTTGATGCAGATTGTTGTTGTGATGTCTCCTCTTGTTACACAATTATGTTCATTTCTTTTACCATCTTCTTGTACACTTTTTTGGACATCCCTACCAGCATGTGTTGGTTTTCCCCTCATTTGTCCCTTGAAATTCACACAATCTTCCTAAAAAACGAAAAGCACAATTTTTTTTTTTTTTTTTTAAATCAACATGAAAGTAAATATAGCAAAACAAATTAATTTGGTAATTTTTGGGACATATCATAGAAAAAAATGTTGAGTAATAATACTTTTTAAATGATTCTTTTTTGTTATTGTAAGTTTTTGCTATTGCAAATCTCACAACTCTCATTGACCATTGCTTTGGAAATGCTTCATGTAGTTTATGTATAACCTGATTCTCAGAGTCATTGAGTTGTTTTTTGTATTGTAAGTGGAAAGTACATCTATACATTCTTTCCACTATATTACTCAGTTTTGTAAAAAAAAATCGCTTTATTGTTAACTTCCAACACCACTCGAGATGAAGTGAGGACAAGTCATCATCATTTACATCCTTCATAATTTTTATTTTCTTAGGACGACATTATGTTCCCTCACTATCAATCTATGCACAACATTCAAAATATGTGAAATCGAGTGTTTAAAACATGTTAGCGATTAATGTTAAGAAATTCATTTTTAGTAAAAATTCAAAGAAAAACTTCACGTTGATTACATTTTCATCCACCTAATTCCTCTCTTTTCAATATTTCCATAAAGCTTTTACGCTCTTTTGCACTCAGATTGCAAACAATCTTATCGAATTTCGTCAAGTTTCTGCTCTCCATGACACACTTTAATCAACACACTTCATTACTTAAACCTACAGATAAGTCAAATATATTAATTTTTAAATAAAACTTAAAGATCTTGTGTTGTTCTCTTGTTGGGATGAGCTACTATTGTGTTCATTGCAATAAATTGTTTTCTTTGAACTTCTATCAATGATATTCTATAAAAAAAACCAGGAATCATCAGATATAGAAATTATGAAATATCATTTACAAAATAATATTTTGGTGCGTATAATAAAATAATATGCACCGATGTGTTAAACATATGTATAAGTGCCAATATATGATTACCAAGTTGTTAAGAAATAAAAAATAAAAAATAAAATGTTTTGTTTACAAATTTTTATATCCACACGGTGCTCTATGAAGTAATAGAAGCCTCGATGCCTCATCACTGTTCATTGTTCACCACCAAACCTGTGAACAAATTTAAAACATGAAATTTTCTGTATTAAAAACAATGTTATTTACATTTTAAATTTAGTGATGCTATTGACTGGAACATGTGCACTAGTGCTCTATTCCTGTATATTGCGCACCACTAACCACATAAGCATTTTTTTTAAAGAAAACGAACAATGACAAGGTTTGAGATCCAATACAATGAGTGGTCCCATTGCAATGGAGACCAAATGCCCCATATATAAGTAAAGCAACCCTATAAAAATCTATTGCTTAGAAAATCTCCTTATGAAATATAGAGAGGGAAACCAAGAGAAACAACAAGAAAGTTAGGGCTTCTAATAGTTGGTATAATTACTTGAATACTGTTAAATACAAACATAGCATTTCCATGTATAGTATATGCATGAACGGATATGCTTATGGAAACTTTAATAAGAAAACCTGTTATATATAGATGGTCGTCCAAAAACTCATGGGAACATTGCAGTGTTCATAAATAGTTGTAGGTCCTCATTATTTAGTGCAAATTGTTCCTTTGAGGAACACTCCAATGACAAAGAGTTCTTTATGAAAAGGAAGGCATCCAAATTTGTTGTTGAGCATGCAATACATAGTTTGTCTCTCAGAGACGAGTTGTTAATAAACTATAACTTTTGTATACCACCAACCGCTCGTAAAAAATGCCTTGCATTGGGTTTACTTTTAGACGTCCTCTTGGGGTGTAAGAAAAAGATGATTGAGTAATTGTATTTTTGGATTTTTAATGGAACTAATGTAAATGTATTGCTTAATTCAACATTTGTTTTTATAAAGTGGTTGGTTGCATGTTTATTATTGGGCAACAAATTTCCATGTTTTTAATAAATGTTTGGTATAATGTTTGAACATACTAAATGCATTGTGTTACTAATTATCGATGCAATGTTCAATATTTTTAAAATTAGGATTTTGATGACGAGCAACCTGTCTAGCATCTACTATTGCACCCCACTGTTATCACATGCTAATTTGTATTAATTTTTTCCAAAGCATCTTGTCCTTGTGTTATCTTTCGACTCAGATTTTAAAACTTTTTCACCAACTCTGTCAAGCTCCCATCACCTAAATCCTTCACTCTAATGATCATCAAAAATAGTCATTTCCTCCATGAGTCAAAATTGACAAATATCCCAAACCTGTATCTAGCCTTAATGCGTATCTAAATCCCTCAGTTCCACCACTTCATTCATTTTTACCCTTATTATTATATTCCTGTTGAAAATTAAAAATATTCATTTTATTAAGATTAAGCTCCCTTATCCTATCCACAAAGTCATGTGATGAGCCTCATATGCCCAAAGTCTTTAGAAAAATGGAAAAAAGGTTTATAATTATTAATATAAATATTTTTATATTAAAATATTAACATTAATATTTAATCCAATATTTAATTCATGACCTCGGGTCAAATCATGGGCACGAATCTCAAACTAAGTGGAAAGGTCAAAGGGTGGATGGATGGTGCATATACATTTCGAGGGTTGAAAGTAAACGAAGGTTAATTATTCGAAGTGGTCCCGAAATCCAAACCATTGTTTTGGTGTTGGAGCATGTGTTCTTACATGATGCATTTCAAGGGTAAAAGTGGTGTGGGTTAAAACCACTCCTCCCAAGTTCCGAAATAATTTTGCAACCAATTATTATATGGTTTGGTTTCATAAATATGCAGCATATTTTCCAGGAGTGCATTTCATGGAATTTCCAATAAATAAAATTGTTCTCACGGTGGAAATTTTTCACAGAGGTAAAAATTAAATTTTACATAGCAGAAAGATTAATGTTTATTGCTATGGAAAAGAATCATAAAGAAGAAGATGTACGTGAATGGAAGATTTGGACAATTGTTTATCCAAGGTTTTTACAGAAGTAAAGGGGAAGATCAAGGGATATTTTCATAGTTTACCAAGATAGTGTCCAAGACATGGTTTTCAAAACCACGGGAAACAAACGAGTAAATAGTTTTCATGTTGAAATTGTAAATTAGGCAAAACAAGACATGGTTTTCAAAACCATGGGAATCAAACAATAAATGGTTTTTCAAAACCACGGGCATGAATTAAAATATGGAAATTTAATTTTACAGGATAAAAAATATTTGGGAATTATTTTCATTCAAATATATTATTCCCAAATATTTAAGGAGAATATGGATAAATAAAATTAGATTTGAAAAAAGCATAAGTAACATTTCAAAGAGGATGTGGCAATCAGTTTCCGCAGTAGTTGAGACTTACAGGACGATTTACGGATGAACCAGAATGAATTTTCAAAATTCAAAGGAGGATATTGTCCAGCACGGACCCTGGAACATTAAACTTGTTCATTTTTCACACGGGTGTCACGGATTGGGAGATTCGAAGGAATCTTGGAGCCATATTTTCCGGTTATGATTTCTTGTTCGAGACAATTTTTTGTGACACGTATTCCGACCAGCTGGAGATGAATTTCAAGAAACTGAGAGAGGCTTTTCTTCAAAACGAGCTTATCTACAAAATCCGTTCTCAGATTTTACACAACTATTATGGTTTGAGAATTGCAGGTGGCGTTTTGAAGCCTATTTTTTCTCCTGAAAAGTAGGAGATCGGTTAAAACGTGTCATGTTCTATTTGTAACTATTCCTATTTTGAGAAAGGGGTTGGAGTTCGAAATTGTGAGATGGAAAGGGGACTTTAGTGCTATATATTTCATTGTAAAAGAGTAGAGAAAGGGGGGGGACTTTCAACCAGGAAGGCGAAGGTACTGTGTGTAAATTTTCAGAATGTCCTTATGAATTAATACCGTAGTACAATTCTCGTTGATAGCTGAGATTCATCACAATGTATTCTTTAGTGTGTTTTCCTCTAGTTCACATTCATTTCACTTCTGTTATTTCTTCTAAGCATAGCTAAGAGTACATGATTGGAATTCATCCTTGATAGATGCTCCTTTCATATGGTTAATGCAGTTGTTGTGTTTAATGATTATGGGTCCATAATTCACTCTCCATTAAGTGTTGTATTCATTGTAGTCAACCTTATGTTATTTCTTCTAAAGTTACAATTGAGAATTCATCTTTGTTTGATGATCTCATTTGCAATGGAATTTTCTCTTTTCTGTCTTGCCATCATCTGAATACTATTTATTGCTGAAGGATATGCTTACTTTGCCTATGTTCCCTCAAGAGTACATTAGTTGTATTAATATTCATATTATATTTCAGGATTGGACCCCATTGCCTAATGTTTTCCTTTCTCTTGTTTTTCCTACCAACCCTTTTAAAAACTAAAACAAACCTATCCTATTGCAGAATATTACCTTTGTGTGTTCATAGCCAAATCTTTTTGAGTATTTTCAATCTTTACATGTTTGAGAGAGCCCTCTCTGGTTGGAAGGGTCGAAATCCAACCTAAAGTTAGTTTGTAGGTTACCTTGGAAATTCTTTGATGCTGCCCAAAGAAATTACCGAGTGCTAACACCCACTACAACATCAAATCAAGAGAATGTTTTAAAATGAGCATAGCTTGGAGAGAAAGCATACAAAGCATGGTTGAATCAACCACCTATTCAATTCCCACTATGTCCCAAGTCACCAATTCAAAACCTCTATAGTAACATTAGTTCTTCGCATGTTGGGGATGAAGGCAATGATATAGAGGTTGGTATGGATGATTTCTTACGGGCTACCCAAGCCATGGAGGGAATATTTTTACATCCATTCCAACAAAATGAAATAGGGGATGGCATTGATGTCATCGACACCTTCTTTGAAAGCTTCAAATATACTTCCACCACCCCTCTCTTTGGACATGGGTCAAAGTATACCCAAATAGGGACAACAATGTTACTGTACAACTTGAAATCAATGTATGGTATGTCAAACGTGTGTTTATTGGCACTTTTGGGGCAACTAACCATTAAGTGCCCTAATTTTTTAAGGAATCTTGTCTAGCAATGAACATTGAAAATGGTTGATTTTATGCATGCTTAATGGAAATGTACATTTCTATTGCCCATTAATTGTAGGTTATTCAAATATAAGGTACTTCCAAGTGATATTGTCTTTCCCGATAGCTATGTAGAGGTAAAGAAAATGGTGGAAAGGTTGGGTGTTGAGTAAATATCATAAGATGAATGTCATAATTATTGTATTCTATACAAAGACAAATATGCAGACAAAGAGATATGTCTAGAATGTGGGCATGACATGAACCATAAATCAAATATCATGGGCAACATAAGATATTGAGGCACATGCCTATAATTCCAAGGATTCAAAGGCTCTTTCATTGCAAGCAATTAGTCATGTTGTAGGGGTGACATGTCTCATATAGAAGTGAACCAGGAGTTATGTGAATCCTAACATATTCAATATCCATGAAGCATATAGAGGATACATGGCCCGATAAATTCAAGGATGAAGTATAGATCCCACAATTGAGCATAGTCATGGATGGAGTTAACTTGTATTCCCTCCAAAACACCAACTATTTTGTTTGACAAGTGGTAATGATCAATAACAATATTCCCCCATGCTTGTCCATGAAGAATGAAATTTTTTTGTTGGCTCTTATAATCTCATGTAGAAGAAAAGTGAAGAGAATAGATGTCTACCTCCAACCATTGATTGATGCATTTAAGCAATTATGGGAAGGGATACATGCATATGATGTATCAAGACCCATCCCAATGGAGAGGTATTTTACGTTGTATGGCATATGTGCGTACACCATGCATACTTATTATCTAGTAATAAAAGTTTTCTCTGGTAAGCATGTTGATTGATTTGTTTATATCTATAATGTTATTTGACATAATTCGGTGAAACTATCTTTTTTACACTAGCGTGCTCTATATACAATAACATTGTAGGTCTTGTAATGAAAGGGTATCATGGATGTAAATGTTATGGACCTTCTATAAAGGCTAGGTGGCCCAACCACCTATGAAAGTCGATGTACGACTGCTCAAGGGTATTTCTCCTAGAAGACTATCCTTATATAAGAATTACATTTGCTTTCAATAGTAAACCAAAGAGAACCTAGAGACCTGAAATAATCACACCGAAAGATTGGATTAGGGCATATGACACGAAGAAGGAGAAGGAAATGGCATAATTGTTTGATTTAAATGGGGAACATATGTTCGATGATCCTGAATCTTTTGACACCTATGTTGAGAAGATTCCCATTGGGATGAAAAGGAAATATTCATTTTACAAGTTTCCATATTGGGAGCATCTTAATATTGATCAATTACTAGATCCCATCCATATATTAAAATATGTTTCATCTTTTTTATGGAGACACATATAATTGAATAAAAGTGACACATCAACTGTTATGAGAGAACTTATTTCTTCGAATACTAAAAAGAGAAATTAGCCAATAAAAGAAACTAGAGTAGAGGGTGGTTCTTCTGGGTCTTTTAAAGAAGGTGATGTCCCATGGATTTTGAATAAAGATGATCTTTCTATGGCAAAGGATGTTATATTGGGTGTGAAGTCACCTTATTTATATGGGTCGACTCTATAATGTTGCTTCACTGTACAAGGAAATTTGTCAGCATTGAAATCACATGACCATCTGAACCTTCTAAGGGCATGTATGTCAAACACATGATTTTTTTCTATAGTGTAGGTTAAAATATATTATGCATTCACATTTTATGGTAATTAACTATGTGTGTGTGTCTATTTTGTAGTGTCATTATCCTTTGCTTGTGTGTAGTTGTGTGAACCATGACTTCCCCCAGGACCTGTGATGTGCCATATCGAAATTATCGACATTTGTATGTTGGATCACATCATAGGAGATTCATATGGCTAGCATTCCACGATGGTGTCGAGAGATAGTTGAGATTGTTTGTATGTTTGAGAAGGAATTGCCCATGAGTTTTATGGACTTGCAACTCCATCTTATAAATCACCTACTTGATGAGGTTTAATTAGTTTGAGTTCTCTCATGTCATTGAATGTTCTTCGTAGAGAGGTACATGAAAAAATTGAAGGGGTTTGCTTGACAAAGGGAAAAATCAGAGGGCTCTATGGTGGAGGAGTACATAGTATACGAGTTGTTCTATTATGCCAATGAGTGCATTAAGAAAATTGATGACACACCAGGGTTAGGTGTTTGAGATGACCAATGGGATGAGAACAAAAGAGAAGGAGAGCTACTCCAAATGAATGGAAAAATGTGCATGAAAAATAATAAATCACTTATCTGTTGTCAAATTTGTACAGAGCAAATATTTACACTGGAGTTGATAATATATATTTGATCTCATACTATTCATTTTGAATTATTGTATCAATAAATTTAGAAATTGATGCCATAAATAAATTTATTCTTTAGAACGCGGACGCAATGCAACCATGGGTCGCATTGTATGAAGAGAAAAGAAGGAAATGGGACAATGACAAGAAAGCATTCAGACAGTTGAGTGGTAGAAGCATGCCTTATCTTGATCATTTAAAAGAAAAAAA